>APFE030479732.1:41227-121657 GCA_000404065.3 Pinus taeda | reverse complement strand
ATATGTATATATATATATCTTAATTATCCCTTGTTTGAGGTTGATATATGTGTTAGAATTGAAACTTGAATTCAATGATTTCGTGAACCTTGTTACAGGGAAATATACAACTATTAAATAACCTGGAACTGCCTAGGGTATTGGTGCATTGGCATGAGCATTTGAATGTTGAGCATTGAGCATTGAATGAGGCAATCTCTTTAGCATTGTATTGTTCAAAATTGAATGGGGGAGGTTGAAATTCCACGACCTGGAACTACTGTATGCTGCTTTGAATACGTTGAAGGCTTGCATATTTCATATGTTCAATCATATTCAATTGTGATTTTGAATTGATTATATATCTTTACGACTTGGCTTATTTATATATGGCTTGAGATCAAGAATCTATATTTGTGAAATTCACCTTATTTTTCAACGAAAAGGGCTAGAATCAATGAAGTATTAGAGTTCCTCAAAACTCTGATATTGTCCACTACTCATGATACATTAAAATTCAGCAAAGTTTCTCTCACATATATTCAGGTCTGTCTACAAAATGCCCAAGATAAAATTGACTTTTTGCAGCTTGAATCTCAGTTATAGCGAGCAGAATTACAACAATGGAGTCATCATTCTGAACTTGTTTCTATTTAGAACAATGAAACAGACTCCCATAAGCAGCAAGTTAATATTGTTGAAGTTGATTCAGATCCAGTGCCCAATAAAGCAACAAAGTTACATGCAGATGCAGAAGTTCAGTTTGCACTTCCCAAGCCCATCATCAGACCTTGGGAAGAGCTTGTCAGCAACAAGCACAAAACTGGTCTTGGATATGACAGGGACGTGTCCTTTCATATTCTAGATTACTCAAAACCCATCCAATTTCAGAGTGCTGGATTACTTCATGACAGTTCACCTTCAACTGTTCCAGATTATGTTCCTCTTCCACAACAACAACAATAGATTATGAAATGCCAACACTGTGATCGAGTTGGCCACATGAAATATTATTTTTTTGATCTTCATCCATGTAAGCACTATCATAAAACCAGTCATCCTTCAAACAGATGCTTCAGAAACAAACCTCCTGCAAGAACAAAGATTCATCTTAGATGGATCGCTTCTTGGCAATGGTCATCAACAACCAAGAAGATATTCCAGTCATATGTCAGAACTTGTTCTAGAGTATTGAATAGTCTTGTAGTTGATTTTTCTCTATCATCTCACCTTGTATCTGACAAGGGAGGAAATGATGGTCATCTACAAGCTTCAAAGCCACATCAAGTGAGCCTGAGCCACAACCTGCCACACCAGATTTAGAGTTGTAGCCAGAGAAAAAGATGCCCTTGAGCATGCCTTCAGTCAGTGATACCTCTTCAAATAATTGGGGGCACTTCCTCTAGTAGAAGATTTCGGCTTCTTGCCAGTTTTGGAAGAGTTCTAGGAATTGCATTAAGCATTCCAGAGTTGTTGGTCATCCTTAAACCATCATAGGTTGAGACCCCCCATTTCAGGTTGAGGTTCTCCCTTTTATGCGGGGTGAGACCTCCCTTTATTGGTTGAAGGTTTCCCTCTTCAAAACATCAGGAGCACTTCCTCTAGCAGAAGACCTGAGCTTCATACCAGACTTGGAAGAGTTTTGGGAATTGCACTAAGCGTTCCAGCGTTGGTGGTCATCCTTAAACCACCGCCCTTTATACCAACATTTTAGAGAGCACATTCAGTCCAGTGCTACCATCCTTTTTTGCACATTTTGTCTAACAACTCTCTTCTTAGACTCATACATAACCCTTCGAATTAAGGGGGGGAATGTTGGACACCTAATCCTCTATGGGTTGGTGTAGAATGTGAACAACCATGAGAGTCAAAGAGACCCTGGGATGTGGAACCCAACGATCACACGAATGTACTATAAATGTATATCATTGTCAAATAATAGACGTACTCTCCTACTTATCTTTAATATTTTGTTGCTACCATGTGTGTGTTTAACAAAGATCAACATTTCTTTATGCAATTATCAAAGGGTTTGTGATCACAAACCTATTTTGCCCTGTGAATCCATAAAATCAACATAAATCTAACTCAAACACTCAATATAGGAACTATTAATAGATTGAAACAAAATAAATGAGTAATCCATTGAGCTATTTGTTGAAAAGTGTAACTAGGTTCGGTCTTCATAATGACATGTAATTATGATTTTGTGTAATGAGATGTAAAGAGGAAAAATAAAATTATTATATTGACTTGCTTCATGGGTTTCATGAGAAAGAGATTTTATTTTTTGATTTAAGACTCCAAATGAGAGTCTCTAGTATTTATTAATCATCTAGTCATAAAATGGTAGAGTCATTTTCATGTAATGAAGTCATGTTACACTTTGTAAAAGGTCAAATTTGTCTATGTCAAGTATCCTCCAAGACCTTGTCACTTATCCTCTTCAAGTGAGCCTACAACGATGGAAGAAGCTGCTAGAAGAAATCAACCTAACTACAAGTGTTCATGTTTGACTAAAATACATGTGTGAAGGTGTATATATAAGCCACACTTGGCCTCACTTAGGACAAGCAACTCGACAAGCTTTCAGTCAAGCAGAAGTGTGAAGGAAGGGTGAAGAAGAAGCGTGCAGAAAGGGTGAAAAAGGAGTGCGAAGAAGGAGATGCAAGGAGAAGTGTGAAGATAGGATAAGAAGGTTTCTTCTGGGCATAGCGAAGAGAGATTCTTTTGGATCAACAAAGAAATAGTTTCTGCTGGAACAACGAAGAAGGTTTCTTTTAGGGTAGTGAAGGAGGTTCCTTCTGGGGTCTGTGAAGAAAGGGTTTCTTCTAGGGCACTTATTCTGGGTAACCAAGGTAGATATCTAGAGACTGAGTCTCTCTAGAGGAGACCAGTGAAATCCTATAGACCGAGATTCTCTAGGAGAAGTCAAGAAGAAGCTGTGTGAAGGATAGAGACCGAGTTTATCTGGAAGGAGCCGAGGAGAGCAGTTCGAGATCAGGAAGGAAATCGAAGGGAGGAGGTAGAGCATCAAGGTTAGTGACAAGGTTCTTGGGAGGATACTAGAGTCAAGTGTCTTTGTCATGGTATTGGTACTCATCAATTAAAGATCTAGAAGAAGAATTTTGATTGGGTTTTCCTCTCAAGAGGTGAGAGGTTTTGGCCTTGGCTGACAAGCCTACATACTGTGTCACTTGTCTTTCATTGTGCATATTGGTAATTTTCGTGATGAAAAAGAACACAATAATAACATTTCAAAGAAAAACTATAAGTTAAGAAGTAAAAGTATATCACAAGCAATTATCCCTACCCTAGATTTCTCAACACTATTGCATTAGGAAGATGATTGGCTTACTTGCATAAGCAAAACTTGAACTCACTTACCTACTTGGAAAGAGGAACTTGAATTGACTCACTCATGATGCATAAGTGATTCACTGATGAAGGCTCTCCTCCTTATTGCATATATATATATATATATATATATAAACGATCAACATTGTTTTGGAAGTGCATAGTATTATCCCAAATCTCTATGTATAACCATACCCTGTAATTCACGCCAAACAAGTGAGAGACAAACAATGCATAACAACCTTACATGCATAACACATCATAAAGCTGATATTTATAATAATTGTTAGGAAAATCATTATAGGCTTTAAAAGAGGTCTTTTTGGTAGGAGACATGGAATGTTAGTGTAACTTTCTCCTTTTCATTGCTAATCGTTGATTTAGTATTCTTTGTAGCAATCTATTATGTGGCTTCTTAGAAAAGGCAACACCCCTTGGCTTGTTTGGTGGGTAAGGTTAGTACACTATTTGAAATAGGTCCACCTATAACATGTGTATAAGGTAGGTTTGATGCCTTATATCTATCATGAAAATGATAGCCCCTACCTCAGCAAGTTAGAATCTATTTTTCATAGCCAAGTGACATAGGAAAAATAAAAAGCTTACCCTCTAATAAGGCACATACCATATGAAATTATTTAATACCAAGTGTCTTAATTTGTGATTTTGGCCAAGCAAATAATTACTTTATATCAAATGTGTTTGCCTCTCATCAATGGGAGGGCCTTACTTGAATCTACCCACCCTTACCATACAATCTCTTCCTAGTAGCCACCATCTACCATAAAATCATTAATGCATGTATGTTTGTGAAGGAAGGATTGATCCTTAACCAACTTGTAAGTAAGTGAGTAAGATTTTCCAGTTCAATAGATTTCCTTACAACAAATTCATATGTATATCATTCATATATTGAGGAGATCAAAGGACCTTTTCTACTCCTTTTTCGTGTCATCCATACTTGAATTAAACTATTTGAAATGACACATGTAGGTATCTTTCCAAACACCCCAATTTAATGTTTCAGTTAAGGATCCATATTTACATGTGAAAGGTACAAAGTTCCAACAACTGAATGGTACTTTGCATCATGGAAATTGTGTGCACATGAAACAAAGATTAATAATGTAAGTACCTTGCAAAGCAACTTGCCTTTGTGTTTTGGCTAGAGGTAAAACATATTGAGTTCCAACCTTGAAGCAATGTTGTTGCATTGAAACATCCATAATCACATGAATAGAAGACTGATGACATGGAAACCTTGCTAAACTCCTTAATTTGGTGTTTTTCTTAAGGATCCATATTCATAGGTAAACTATTTTGAGTTTCTATCCCCAAGTGGCGTTGTTACATTACAACAACTCTATGGACACAAATAATGATTAATGATGTGGGTACCTTGCTAAACACCCCAATTTGATGTTTTGATTAAGGATTAACATCCATTGGGAAAAGGCTAGAGTTTTAATCCCCAGTCTATGTTGTTACATTAAATCAACTCGAGGCACATAAACAAAAGATTAATTAATAATACCTTTCTTATAAACACCTCAATTTGATAGTTTTAGTCAATGATCCATATCCACTTATAAAAGGTCTTTAGTTTCAACCTCCAAGAAATGTTTATTTATAACCACAATTCCATGCACATGAATAAAAGATCTATAATGCCAATATGTTGGCAAGCACTTGAGTTTAGTGTTTTGGTCAAGGATCTATGTCCACAAATAAATGCTCTTAAATTTGAACCTTCAAATAATGAATAACTTGCCAAACACCTTAGTTTTATTTCTTGACCAAGGATTCATATACACATAAAATATCTTAAGTTTTACCTCTTGAATAATGTCACTGCATTGCAACAATTTTATATAAAAAAGAAAATAATCATGTGGATATATGGATAAACAATCCATGTTGACAAGTAAAATATCTCCAATGTAAAATAATTATAACACGACATTGAATCTATCCATAAAAGACCAAAGTCACCTTCAATGAAATGCCAAAAAGAGAATGAGATTTAAAAGTAACATAATATAAATATAATAACAACATGGAGAACACACAAGCAAGAGCGTAGATCGTGCTTATATAAGACAATAATAACTGAATAGGAGGTGTTTGGGTTCTCAAAGAGAGAATTTAGGGTCCTTGAATACAAAGGACCTAAATGGAAATGGAAGAATGCTCATTGATGCCTATATATGTCAACTCTTATTTTACCTTATAAGATGTTGTAAGTTTGCAGAAGGAGAAGATGCAAAGCTACCTTGACTTGAGCTCTAGATATAAACCATGAGCATGATTAATGATACACCAATGCTTTGTTCTTCTAGTCCTCTCATATTAGGGAAATGTCTTCTCAATGTTATATTACTCACACTGGATACCAATCAAACTCTCTCGTGATGTTTTGAACCCAACCAATGCATTTCCATTATGTAATTATCAAAGGGTTTGTGGTCATAGACTTATTTTTTCTTATGAATCTATAACATCAACATAAACTTAACTCAAGCACTAAATATAGAAACTAACAATGGATAGGAACACGATAAATGAGTAATTCATTGAGTTACTGCATTAGGTAGATGATCGACTTACTTGCCTGGGGAGGGAAACTTGAACTCACTTATTTGCTCAGGAAGAGCAACCTGAATTGACTCGCTTACTACACACGAGCATTTCAAAAATGAAGTCTCTCCTCCTTATTGTGTATATATTGAAACAAGCAACATTGTTTGGGAATTGCACAGTCTTAGCCTAAAGCTCTATGTATAACCTTACCCTCCAATTCACACCTGAAAAACAAGAGACAAGCAAAGCACAATGATCTTACGAGAATAACACAATATAAGGCTTATCCATATAATAATTATTAGTCAAATAATTATAGGCTTGAAACAAGGTATTTTGGTAGGATTCATGGAAGGTTAGCATAATATTTCTCCTTTTCATTGTTAATATCTGATTTAGTATTCATTAAAGCTATTACTTGTGGGGCTTCTTAGGAAGGGAAATCCCCCATTGATGGTTTGGTGCATAAGGATAATATACTATATGAAATAGGTCCATGTGCAAGGTAGGTTTGATGCCTTACATCTATCGTGAAATAATGGTTCCCACCTAAGGAAGTTAGATCCATTTTTCATAGCCAAGTGACACAAGGAAGAGAGAAAGCTTACCCTCTAATAGGACAAATATCATAAGAAAGTCTTTAGTACTAAGTGTCTTAATCTATAAATATTGGCTAAGGAAGTACTTACTGGCTAATTAGGGGTCAATCCTTCCTTTGTATCAAATGTGTTTGCCTATCCTTGATGGGAGAGCCTTACATGAATCTACCCACCCTAACCATAACATCCCTACCTAGTAGTCACCATCTACCATAAAAATCATTGATGCATGTATTTATGTGAAGAAGGGATTGATCCTTCATTAGATAGTATGTAAGTGAGTAATATTCACCAATTCAATAGGTTCCCTTACAACTACCAAAGTTATGAATTGAATCCACCCTAATATTACATCTCCACACTACTGGTGCAACACATGAACATGATAAAGAGTGCCATGTGTAAGGGCCTATTTGTTGTAGTTAAATCAAGAATTCCATTCCAACATCATCAAGGTCCCTCGATCATATCATACAATCATTTTTTGATGTGACACATCAAGGTCATTATTCCAACTTATTTTAGTGACAACCAAGCCAACATAGTCTAAAGTATTAACCTAATGCATCAAACATGGATACTATTCAATATCGAACCCTTGAAAAGAAGATAATTCCAACTACGTCGTTGCATTACACACTCCATACATGAATAAAATAACTTGTGGGAAAGTGAGTGGAGATAAAGCTTCAAAGGAACTTATTGTTTCTCACAAATTCATATGTATATCATTCATATATCGGGGAGTTAAGAGGACCTTTTCTACTCTTTTTTACCAACATCCACACTTGAATTAAACTATTTGAAAGAGTGGACATATGTATCTTTCTAGAACCCCAATTTCATGTTTTGTTTAAGGATCCATATTTAGATGTAAATGGTACAAAGTTCCAAGAACCAAATGGTGCTTTGCATCATGGCATTTTCATGTACATGAAACAACGATTAATAACATAGGCACCTTGCAAAGCATCCTGGTTTGGTGTCTTGGTTTAGGATGTACATCCATGGTTAAAACATATTGAGTTCCAATCTTCAAGCAATGTTATTGCATTGCAACATTCCTAAACACATTAAAAAAAAGATTAATGGCATGGACACCTTGCAAAATACCTTAATTTGGTGTTTTACTTAATGACCCATATTCATAGGTAAAAGATTTTGAGTTCCTACCCACAAGTGGTATTGTTGCATTGCAATGACTCCATGCACATGAATAATGATTAATGATGTGGGTACCTCGCTAAACACACCAATTTGATGTTTTGGTTAATGATTGAAATCCATAGGGAAAAGGCTCGAGTTTTAAACCCTAAGCCATGTTTCTACATTGCATAACTCCATGCACATGAAAAAAACTATTAATTGACAATACCTTGCTTATAAACACTTTGATTTTATACTTTAGTCAATGTTCCATATCCACTTGTAAAAGGTATAAAGTTCCAACCTCCACGCAATATTTATTCATAATAGCAATTCCATGCACATGAATAAAAGATCTATGATGCAAGTGTCGTGGCAAACACTCAAGTTTATTGTTTTAGTCAAGGATTCATATATACAAATAAATGCCCTTAAATTCAAACCTTCAAATAATGAATACCTTGTTAAATACCTAGTTTGATTTATTGACCGAGGACTCATATACAAATAAAACAGCTTAGGTTTCACATCCCAAACAATATCAATGCATTGCAAAAATTTTACACCAAGAAGAAAATGAACACGTGGATGTTTGAGTAATGAGTCCATGTTCATAAGTAAAATTTCTCAGATAAAAATATTTAAAACATAACATCAAATCTATCCACAAAAGACCAAATTCTTCTTCAATGATATGCCAAAAAGAGAACGAAATTTAAAAGTAACATAATATAAATATAATAACAACATGGAGAAAGCAAAAGCAAGAACACATATTATGCTTATACAAGAAAACAACAACTAAAGAGGGGGTGATTAGTTTCCTAACGAGAGAATTTAGGGTCCTTGAATACAAAGAACTTAGGTGGAAATAGAATCATGTTGAATGATGCTTATATATGTCAGGTCTTATTTTGTCTTAGAAAATGCTGAGTGGAGATAAAGCTTTAAATGAATTGAACATTTCTCACAAATTCACATGTATGTTATTCATATGTCAGGGAGTTAAGAGGACTTTTTCTACTATTTTTTACCAACATCCACACTTGAATTAAACTATTTAAAGGGGTGGACATATGCATCTTTCCAAGCACCCCAATTTCATATTCTGGTTAAGTGTCCATATTTAAATGTAAAAGGTACAAAATTCCAACAATCAAATGGTGATTTGCATCGTGGCAGTTTCATGCACATGAAACAAAGATTAATAACACAAGCACCTCACAAGACATCCTGGTTTGGTGTTTTGGTTTTCGCAATGTTATTGCATTGCAACATCCTCATGCGCATTAATAAAAGACTAATGACATGGACACCTTGTTAAACACCTTAATTTGGCGTTTTACTTAATGATGCATATTCATAGGTAAAAGACTTGAGTTCCTACCCACAAGTGGTGTTGTTTCATTGCAACGAGTCCATGCGCATGAATAATGATTAACGATGTGGGTACCTCACTGAACACACTAATTTGATGTTTTGGTTAAGGGTTAAAGTCCATAGGAAAAAGGCTCGAGTTTTAATCCCTAAGCCATGTTGCTACATTTCATCAAATCCATGTAGCTAAACAAAAGATTAATCAATAATACCTTGCATATAAACACTTCAATTTGATACTTTAGTCAACATTCCATATCCACTTGTAAAAGGTCTAAAGTCTCATCCTCCACACAATATTTATTAATAATAACAACTCCATGCACATGAATAAAAGATCTATGATGTGAGTGCCTTGGTAAACACTCAAGTTTGTTGTTTTAGTCAAGGATCCATATATACAAATAAATGCTCTTAAATTCAAACTTTTTAAGTAATGAATACCTTATCAAACACCTAGTTTGATTTCTTGATTGATCACCCATATACACATAAAATATCTTAGGTTTTACATCCCAAACAATATTAATGCATTGCAAAAATTTTATACTAAAAGGAAAATGAACACGTGAATGTCTGGATAAAGAGTCCATGTTCACTAGCAAAATTTCTCAAATATAAAATATTTAAAACACAACATTGAATCTGTCCACAAAAGACAAAATTCTCCTTCAATGATACATCGAAAAGAGAATGTCACTTAAAATAATATAAATATAATAACGACATGGAGAAAGAAAAAGCAAGGGCAAATATTATGCTTATGCAAAAAATATATATATATCTGAAGAAGGGGTGATTATATTCCCAAGGAGAGAATTCAGGGTCTTTGAATATAAAGGACCTAGGTGGAAATAGAATCATGCTCAATGATGCATATATATGTTAACTCTTATTCTATCTTAGAAAATGTTGAAAGCTTGCGGAAGGAGAAGATACAAAGCTACCTTGACTCAAACACTAGATATAGATCATGAGCATGATAAGTGATACACAAAAGTTGTGTCCTTCTAGTCCTTTCGTATTAGGGAAAGGTCCTCTCAATGCCCTAATGCTCGCACTAGATATGGATCAAACTATCTCATGACATTTTGAACCCAACCCATGTATTGTTTTTATACAAATATCAAAGAATGTGTAATCACAAACCTATTTTGTCATATGAATCTATAAAATCAACATAAAGTTAAATCAAGCACTAAATATGGAAACTATTTATAAATTGGAATATGATAAATGAGTAATTCATGAAGCTACTGCATTAGAGACAAGTGGCTTACTTGCTTGAGAGGGAGATTTAAACTCACTTACCTACTTAAGAAGAGGAACCCGAACAGACTCACTCTCTACTTATTATCATTTCACAAATGAAGGCTCTCCTCCTTATTGCTTATATATCAAAACAATCAACATTGTTTGATAAGTGCACAATCTTTGCCGAGAGCATTATGTATAACCTTACCCTCCAATTCACACTCGACAAGTGATAGACAAACAAAGCATAATGATCTTACAAGCATAACACATTATGAGCCTTTCCCTTACAATAGTTGTTATGCAAAAAATTACAGGCTTAAATGAGGTATTTTAGTAGGAATCGTGGAGAGTTAGTGTACTCTTTCTCCTTTTCATTATTAATATTTGATTTATTATTCTTTATAGCCATCTCTTATGTGGCTTCTTAGAAAGGGCAACACATATTGGTTGCTTTTCTGGGTAAGTTTAATATACTATATAAAATAGCCCCCCCTATAATGTGTGTGTGAGGTAGGTTTGATGCCTTACATATGTAATGAAAATGATAGCCCCAACCTCAACAAGTTAGAAACCGTTTTTCATAGCCAACTGACATAGGAAAGAGAGAAGGATTACCCTCTAATAAGACACATATCACATGATAGTCTTTAGTACCAAATGTCTTAACCTATGGATGTTGGCCAAGGAAATAAACCATTTGTATCAAATATGTTTGCCTCTCATCAATAGGAGGGCCTCACTTGAGTATAAAACCCCTAACCATAACATCTCTACCCAATAGCCACCACATACCAACAAATAATTCATGCATGTATGTATGTGAAGGAAGGATCAATCCTTAACAAGTTAGTAAGTAAGTGAGTAAGCTTTACTAGTTTAATAGGATTCCTTACAACTACCTTGGTTATGAATTAAAGGCACCCTAATATCACATCTCCACGCTACTAGTGCAACACATGAACATGATTGAGAGTCTCATGTGTAAGGGCCTATTTGCTATAGTCAAATTAGGAAGTCCCTTCCAACATCATCGAGGGCCCTCAAATATAGGATACAATAGTGTTTTTTTTGTGCGACACACAAAGGCCATTATTCCAGCTTTTCTCACTGGTAATCAAGCCAACGCAAGTAGAAGCATTGACTTGATCCTTCAAACATAGATACTATTCAATATCAAGCCCTTGAAAAGAAAATTCCAACCGATGTTTTTGCACTACACACTCCATGTAGGAATAAAATAACAGACAAGAAAGTGAGTGAAGATAGAGCTTTAAATGAACTTATCGTTTCTCGTAGATTCATATGTATATCATTCATATATCAGGGAGTTAAGAAAACTTTTTCTACTCCTTTTTTTGTGACATCCACACTTGAATTAAACTATTTGAAATGATAGATGTAGGTATATTGCCAAACACCCCAATTTCAAGTTTTCATTAAGGACCCATATTTAGATGTAAAAGCTACAAAGTTTCAATAACCAAATTGTGCTTTGCATCATGGCAATTTTGTGCACATGAAACAAATATTAATAATGTAGGTACCCTGCAAAGCACCTTGGTTTGGTGTTTTTGTTTAGGATTTACATCCACAAGTAAAACATATTGAGATCCAACCTTCAAGCAATGCAATTAAGCAATGTTGTTGCATTGCAACATCCTCAAGCACATGATTAAAAGATTAATGAAATGAATCCTTGTTAAACACCTTTATCCAATGTTTTGCTTAAGGATCCATATTAATATGTAAAAGATTTTTAGTTCCTACCTCTAAGTGTTGTTGATGCATTGCAACAACTCCATGCACATGAATAATGATTAATGGTGTGGGTACCTTGCTAAACACCCCAATTTGATGTTTTACTTAAGAACTAACATCCACAAGAAAAAAACTTGAGTTTTTATCCCAAACCATGTTACTACATTGTGTGAACTCCACGCACTTAAACAAAAGATTAATTAAAAATATGTTACCTATAAACACTAATCAATTATCCATATCCACTTGTAAAAAATCTTTTACAACCTCCCAACAATATTTATTAACAACTCAATGCACACAAATAAAAAAATCTATTATAGGAATGCCTTGTCAAACACTCAAGCTTAATGTTTTGGTCAAAGATAGATATCCACATATAAATGCTCTTAAATTTGAACTTTCTAATAATGAATACCTTGTCAAACACCCAAAGTTTGATCTTTTGACCATTCACTCATATACACTTAAAATATCTAAAATTTCATTCCAAACAATGTCAGTGCATTGCACCAATTTTATATAAATTGAGAATTAACACGTGGATATTTGGACAAAGAGTCCAGGTTCACAAATGAAATGTTTGTAATATAAAATAATTAAAACACAACATTGAATCTATCCACAAAAGACCAAATTCAGCTTCAACGACGCGCCAAAAGAGAACTACATTTAAAAATAACATAATATAGATATGATAACAACATGGAGACAGCAAAAGCAGGAGCGCAGATTATGCTTATACAAGACAATAATAACTGAAGAGGGGATGGTTAGATTCCCAAGGAGAGAATTTAGGGTCTTTGCATACAAAGACCTATGTGGAAATGGAAGAATGCCCCTTGATGCCTATATATGTCAACTCTCACTCTTTCTTAGAAATTGTTGAAAGCCTGCAGAAGGAGAAGCAACAAAGCTTACCCATTATATAAAAACCGCACAATTCAAAGTTGGGCCCTTCCCTACTTTATCCTTTGTGGAAAAAGGAATACAAAGCCCTTTGATGTGATTTGTGCTATCGTGGTGGCATACATTGGTCGTACTAAGTGTCGGCTCTTATCATTCAAGCCCCCTTTCTCGTTTTCCATTTTCAAATGTCTATGGGGTCACTCTCACCATTGCCAAGCACCCAAGAAGCGGAGGAGGAAGAGGAGGACCAGCGGAAGGATCAGGCGAAACGTTAAAAGCAGGCAGAAGCTTCAGACCCACAAACCCATATGGTATTTTATTGAATTTTCAATGCTTTTTGACATCACCATTGATAGCTGGATCCATGTGTGAAGCTTTAGCAGTTCAGTATTCTTATATCGGAACACCCATTTTCAACTCTATGATTGGAATTTATTTTCATAGCAGACCCATGTATGGATTAGAATAATCAATCTCAAACACAATGAATCAGAACACAAGCTTTCGCAGACCTCTATGCGAGACTGCATTCACAACTTAAAATAGTGATTGATCAGGGAGCTTCAGCTCAGTTTTCCGAGACAACCAATATTGTATTGATCGCCCTTTGCTGGCTGATTACTTTTATTCATATTCTAAACCATTTAAACATCTGCGGCTACTTTTTCCTGTGGGTTGTATCTGCTTTTTTTTTTTTTTTTGTTTTTTTTGGGTTAGAGGGCCATCTACTTCTCTCATCCACATAGTACATCCCCCCAGTTCTACATTTTTTCTGTAACATTAATGGTTAACAGGAGGGCACATGGTGAGGGTCCGAATATCTCTGCCTACAGGCCACCATTAGCATTAGGGCCAATAATTTGACTTCATCCAAAAGGTTTCCATCATATCTGTACCTCTTGATTGGGGATAGAGTGAGTAGTTTTATGATGGTCTCGATTCAGTGTATGACGGGACTTGGTTATTGAGTTCTGTCTAATATCTGTGTTTGTTACAGACTTGCAACAGGTAGTTGGATGGCTCCCAGAGCAGTTCTGCTTAGATGGCCAGGGACTTGGGGTGTACCAAGACTAGTGCGAGGTTTAAGAGTCAAAGTGCTTGGAGACATTTGTTAAGTGTGCATATGTATCTGTGATAGAAACCAATGCTTATAGATGGCTGAATTGTGCCTCAATACATTGGCGAGTTAAAGCTGGTTTCTCGATCCACTGGCAAGTTATATCTAGGTTACCCTTTTTTGAACTTCTTGATGACAGGACAACATCATAGCAGTAGAGCTTATGCCTAGTATTGGTCGGTATAGTTCTCATCTAATTATCAGAGCAAGCCTATCCTTGTCTGTTCCTATCAGTCCAAATTACCGTATCTGCGTTTGACAAGGAAAACATAATTGAAAGTTCTGCTATTGAGGGAATTCGTTCATATTTGGAGCAAAAACTTTCAAACATGTATAACATTTGAATACAATAAGAGAAAAAGCTCAGTATAGTTTCTTGAGCAACTGGTGAGGATCATGTCTTCAATTGGCAATGTAGCACCCACTTTTAAGATCTTTGTTCCTCATTAGTTTCTTTATCCTTTGAAACACAACATGAGCTAGAAGAACGAAAGAGCTTTTCTCCAGCAATTTGGTGAATTTATGGAATTCATTTGACACAGGTAAATGTTAGCCAAAACTAAGAGCAATTTGGTGAATTTATGGAATTCATTTGACACAGGTAAATGATAGCCAAAACCAAGAACAACTCGTGTTCGAGAGACTTAATAGTTTTGGGCATAGGCTATATTGGACTTGTCAACAAGGGAAATTAAGGATGGCAAACAAGTAGAAGATTAATATTTTCTTGTTTAGAACTTGGGTTATGGGTTGAGTTGCTGTTGTTTCTCACCTGTTTTTATTGCACCACTTACATTCAAACTGTAAAGATTGTATAAAATTGGAATTTTTGTATATGGTATTTTCACAGGAGCATTGACTATTTCATCACTGTTGCATGGCATAGATATACAATATTTTGCACCAACCATGGCAAAATCAATGGGAGCGATATATTTTTTGGATGGGGCCAAATAAAAACAGTGAAGGAGATGTATGAATAGCCAGTGTTATGATCACACGAGTCAAAGTACACCTCATGGATGCTTTTAGCTACGTATACTGAAAATATTACATCTAATCTGATGGCGAAATCAGAGACATCAGAAGGAAGCTTGAAATGCTTATCAGAGGGAGGGAGCTCAAAAATGTCATCAGGGGCAGAGATTTCTCAAGCAGCAGAAGAAGATAGCTCTGAAAAATCACCTTTTCAAAAAGCTTCTAGAGCAGACGGAGGTGTTTTGAATAAACAAATTAATGGAGCAGCTAATTTGGCGACATATAATACACCTAGCATGGCAAAAGACTTACAGGCAGCAAGTGCAATTCATGAAGTTGAAGCAACTTCTATGAAACATTCAGCAAGGGAAGCAGGCATTTCTCAGTCATTAAGGGCAGGCGCAGCAGGGAAATCTACCTTGAAAAAACCATTGAGGGTTGGTATTTCACGGGCACCTGAAGCTGGCACATCAGGAACAGTCACATTGAAACAAGCTTTACGAGGGTTGACCCTTGCTCAGGCTTCAGAATTAGCTTCTTTGAAACGTCATTCAAGACCACCAGGCAGTTCTCAGTTATCAGATGCAGGCGCTATAAAACAACTATACAGAGCTGTAGTCATTCCTGAGATATCAGAACCAAGCACTTCTAAAAATGTATCCCGGGCATGGGGCACTTGCCAGGAGTTAGAAGGTGGCAGTCTAAAGCCATCACTGAGAGGTAGTAGTCATTTTGAAATGTCAGAAGCATGTCTGTTGAAGCTATCATCTGTATTTGGTACATCCCTTACGTCTGTAGCGAGTACATCAAAGACAAAAGGTGATAATTATCAATCTGGGGAAGCTAGACCAGTGAGCTCATCAGAAGCTGGCACTAGCCAAAAGAATGAAGGGACGCATGAACGTGGCAATGAAGATACAGGTGATGCTTCCTTGCCAGCCAGTGTTAGTCTTAGCTCTCAGAGCAGTGTCAACAACAATGATTTTGTCATTGAGGCAATTGGTAGTGAAAATTGTAATGGTGCTAAAATTAGCACGGGCAACAGCAGTGAGGGTAAATTTAGTGTTGTAAAGACTATGCAAGGCTTAAAAGCCAGTGACAGGGCAGATTATGTTGAAATTTCGAAGAGTAGTGCAAGCAGGGGTAGCAATAGCAGTGGGGTGAGTGATGAGAGCACTTGCAGTAGTTTAAGCAGCAGTGGCAACAGACCTCATATGTCAAATGATTCAAGGTGGGAAGCTATTCGGGCCGTTCGAAAGAGGGATGGATGTTTGGGGTTGAACCATTTCAGGTTGGTGAAGCGGTTAGGCTGTGGTGACATCGGCAGTGTGTACCTCACAGAATTGGATCGTACAAAGTGTTATTTTGCCATGAAGGTGATGGAAAATGGGCCTTCGGTGAGCCGGAAAAAGATGCTCAGAGCTCAGACTGAAAGAGAAATACTTCAGATGCTGGATCATCCATTTCTTCCCACATTATACACTCACTTTGAAACTGACAAGTTCTCATGTTTAGTTATGGAGTATTGCCCAGGAGGAGATCTCCACATACTCCGACAGCGGCAGCCAGGCAGAAACTTCTCAGAACAAGCAGCACGGTATGAGATTTCACTCTTGTGTAATTCAGCAAATTTCTTGTTTTATGTTTCTATTCTTATTGTGGCAGAGAATCATTGTTACCAGACTTGACTCGGTGAAAAATGCGCTGAGACAAAAGAGTCATTTTTGATTTGACTCAGGGAAAACTCTGCAAAAACTTGTCAAGTACAAAATGACAAAATCCATGAATATAACAATTTTGGCTCTTTTCTGGGCTTATATAAGTTAACCAAGTGAGTTTTTGTGTGGGCTGTGGATCAAGCCTATTGAACCAAGTCATTGACCCATAAGTACTTGTGGGTCAGTGCTGGCCTGACGAATATGCTGATGAGTTGCAATGACCCATTTTGCTGGCGGGTTGGGTCAAATCTGCAGGTCATGGGCTTGATCCATGAGTCTTGTTAATACTATGCAGACAACATCGGTCATCTAAGTTCAATTTTGTGACCAACATAGCTGAAATGGTTGCAGTATGGCCTCCTCAATTGGAGCTCTAAATTTTTTCAGGAAGATATTGTATTCCTTTCAAGTGACACAACAACAAATTCTTGAAGCCATTGCAGCTTCTTTGACCAACCAACATTGGTCACTGGATTCTTATGGCAAGTCTGATTCTTTTTTTTTTTACCAGAACAGATACTTTTTATATTCAAAATCTGGTTTTACGCGGCCAGAACCGCTTTTACAAAAATTCAGCAAAACTGGCAGCAGTTTGAGCATCTATCTCGAGGTCCCAATACGTCTATATAACTAATTTCTTCCTTTTACATGCCTTAACTACTATTACAAAACACTGATAATTCCCACAAATTCTAAAAAAGACCTAAAATAAACAGAAAGCGGCATAGCACATGACAAGCATTAATCCAGAATGGACTTCCCTGCTTCCTTGCATTCCTTCTTTTCCTGATAGCTCGGCCCTGCTCCTGCATCTCCTTCTAAGCTTGCAACTGGGTGACGACCTCTTCCGGCAGCCCTGCAATGATTTCTTGTACCTCACTGAAGATGCTGTCACTTATCAGCTCCGAGTTGGAGGTCAGCAGATCAGTCTCCATTTTCACAATCCTTCGTTCCAACGATGCTTCCATGCTTTGCATTGATGTGATCTGCATTCGCTGCCCAGTTTTTCTCAAGGAGCTCTACTCGATGAGTGATAAGATCCGACCTACCCATAAGCAGCTTGAACAGAAACTCAGCGGCCTTTTTCCACCTGGCCAAGTCCTCCTCAGAAAGTTTCCTAGCCTGCGGATTCCTTGACTCCATCACTATATCTTCCCAACCCATGCTGTCATCACACTGGCTCTCTCCACTTACCACAGCATATGAAACTGGAGGGGACTGCGTCCACTTCTCCTCATTCACCTCTGCTCGTGTCATGATCGCCTGAAGATCCTCGATCTGCAGGCCCATTAAATAAGCTTGCTGTCCGATAGATCTTCCAAACCACCCTTGCAGCCAATTCACCGATGATAGGGAGGCTGGCCATCGTTTCATCATTAAATCGCCTGTGCAATATACAGTCCAAATCCCTTCATGAAATGACAGGTTTGCTGCACTTTTCATGAACTTAAATGTTACCTTATACATGCAGGCTGGGGGGATGATCTTGGGATCTGCGGGAGCGCCATGCATTGAACACTTATACTCCTTGACCCATCTGTCCTGCCTACCTGCCAAGGGATCACGCATCATCCTGCCCTCAGACATTCTCTTAAGGAATTGGGATGTGGCCTATTGCCCTCCCACCTGTCCCACACTCCCCATCCTCCAAAGGCACTCCACGATTCACCATTTCATCGGCGACAACATTGAGATGGCGCAGGATATGGAGCAATTCGTGTTTTTCAAATTTTTTCAATTGATGTTCTATTCTTGAAACAAGGGAAGATTTTGGATCCCTTTTTTGGCATTAATGGGAGAAAACATTCTCATAGCTAATAGGGAATCTCCCACCACTTTGATTTTCTTTATCCCCAGAGAGAGAGCTAAATTCAATCCTTTTTACAACGCTAACAATTCTGCTTTATTGTTTGTTGCTACTCCTAAATCCCATTTATATTTTATTTTGACTTGTTCGTCGGGGCAAAAAGGTAAGTCTGAACCTTTTTTTAAGCCAAGAATACTTGAAATTTATTGTGCAACTATTCATGCTACTAAAAAATTGAATAATCTGTAAGCTTTATCAACTACTTGTAAGTTGTAAGCTTGTTTTACACATGAATAAGTTGGAAAATGGCAGTTCTGTTTTGCTTACAATCAGCCTTATTGTCATCCTTCCCTTTTGTTGCTAGTCACTTGGAAAACCTATGGTGGGTAGCTATTTAAGTTTGTTTTGTGTCTATTTATAAATTTTTGGGGATTCTATTAGATCCTAATAACTTTAAAATTGAGCAGGCTGATTTAAGCTCTGATCAATGCTGCTAACTTCTTATATGCACTACATACAGGAAAAGCTTGGATATATAAAAAGCTCCAATATTGGATAATAATTGATACAGTTATCTCCCTATGATGATAAGTATCCTTCTGCCAATATTTATTTAAAATTTTAAGTCTAGCTGAGAACCCATAAAGGATTGTTCATGCTGAATATCTATGGGGGAGCCCATATGTCTATCCATGTATAACCTTTGGAAGGATCTCTGAAGCTCTATTCATTCTATTCACCAAATGATATCAAGAGAATCTTGTGGGTTTATTTAAATTGCCCATGTTGAGCTGTCAAAGCTTCACAAAATTGTTTTGCTGAAGTTGTCAAAGAAACTCTCAGTAATTATTAATGTACAATATGTATAATGTCCACAGCTCTCAGAAACTGGACTGCTGTTTTTTGGACCTTGCCACTCTTGTTTGTTAACATACGATCACATTAGAATTTCTGGCTAAAATTAATTTCCTTGGGAAATTTATAATGTTAGGAAGGACATTTAGTGTTGCCCACTTTCAGAAAGAATGGTTGTTTCCTTCACAGGCTACTTGTTAATTTTAGGTATGTTCTATGCCAGAGCAATTTATTTCAATTTTCAAGTTAGCTCAATATCTTTTCCAGACTAGCAAACACATTAGCATTAAAGTAAACTATAGATAGAACATAAATATAAATCACAGAAGACAAGCCAAGACAAGAGGGCACAAGATGTGGCGCTAGCCAGGGACAAACCCCAATGTGGGGAAACCCTTGATCAATTCTTCTTATATGTTCTTCAATAGTTCAGCAGAGAGAAGGAAATTGTTCCTAGGCCGAATGACAAATCAGTTGTAACTTCCAAATGGCTCTACAAGATTAAGCATGCAATAGATGGAAGCATTGAAAAGTACAAAGCAAGGTTTGTGGCTAGGGGTTTCTCTCAATAAGAAGGCATCGATTATGAAGAAACATCTGCACCTACAACTAGATACGCAACTATTAGATTGTTGGTCTCCTTGGCAACAACTATGGGATGGAATATCCATCAAATGGACATGAAGACAACTTTCCTGAATGTCACCATTGATGAAGAAGTATATATTGAACAACCCTTGGGATTTGAAGTACATAATAGAGAAACTCATGTTTGCAGGTTAAAGAAGGCACTTTATGGCCTGGAGCAAGTTGCAAGGGCTTGGTATGCTAGGATGGATACATATCTACAAAGAATGGTCTTTCGAATAGTTCTGAAGATCTAAATCTTTATATCAAAGTAGTGAAGGGTGAACCAGTGATCATTCTTTTATATCCGTGTGACCTTATCATAATAGGGGTGGAAAGCCGAATACAAGAATGCAAGAAATAGTTGGCAGCAAAATTCGATATGAAGGATCTAGGGCTTATGCACTATTACTTGGGGTTGGAAGTTTGACAAAGACATGGTGAATTATATCTAGGTCAAGGAAAGTATGTAATTAAGATGCTACAGAGGTTTGGCATGATGGATAACAAACCAATGACAACCCCCATGGTCACAAATTTGAAAAAGTTGAGAAATTTAGAATCAAGCCTTGTGGATCCTACAAGTTATAGACAATTGGTTGGCTATTTGATGTATCTTGTGAATACATGCCCAGATATTTGCTTTGCACCTACAACTAGATACACAACTATTAGATTGTTGGCCTCCTTGGCAACAACTATGCGATGGAACATCCATCAAATGGATGTGAAGACAACTTTCCTAAATGGTACCATTGATGAAGAAGTATATATTGAACAACCCTTGGGATTTGAAGTACATAATAAAGAAAGTCATGTTTGCAAGTTAAAGAAGGCACTTTATGGCCTCAAGCAAGTCGCAAGGGCTTGGTATGCTAGGATGGATACATATCTACAAAGAATGGTTTTTTCGAATAGTTTTGCAAATCTAAATCTTTATATCAAAGTAGTGAGGGTGAACTAGTGATCATTCTTTTATATGTGTATGACCTTATCATAATAGGTGTGGAAAGCCGTATACAAGAATGCAAGAAATAGTTGGCAGCAAAATTCGATATGAAGGATGTAGGGCCTATGCACTATTACTTGGGGTTGGAAGTTTGACAAAGACATGGTGAATTATATCTAGGTCAAGGAAAGTATGTAATTAAAATGCTACAGAGGTTTGGCATGATAGATAACAAACCAATGACAACCCCCATGGTCACAAATTTGAAGAAGTTGAGAAACTCAGAATCAAGCCCCGTGGATCCTACAAGTTATAGACAATTGGTTGGCTATTTGATGTATCTTGTGAATACACGTCCAGATATTTGTTTTGTAGTGAATATTCTCAGTCAATTTCAGATGGAGCTTAGACATGACCACTGGATAGTAGCCAAGCATATATTGAGATATCTGTGAGGGACAATACATTATTGCTTGAAGTATGATGGAAAGAACAATATCCAACTTATGGGATATATTGATTCAGATTGGGGAGGCAGTGAGTCAGATGGAAGAAGCACTACTAGAGGATGTTTTAGCTTGGGATCCTCTATGATCTCATGGATGAGTAGAAAGCAAGAATCAATTGCATTAAGTAGTCCTGAAGCTGAATACATTGCAGCATGTGAAGTTAGTAGCGAAGCTGTTTGGTTGAGGAAGCTGTTATCTGATTTGTTTGAAGGACTGATGGACCCTACAATTATACATTGTGATAGCACCAATTGCATAAGGTTGTCCGAAGACCCTGTATTCCATGGAACGATGAAGCACATAAACAACAAGTATCATTACTTAACAAAACTGGTGCAAGATGGGGTGGTGCAGCTACAATATTCTCCACCAATGAGCAGGTCGCTGATATTTTGACAAAATCTCTTCCTGAGAATCTTGTGTATTTGAGAAACAAGCTTGAATTGGTTGCTATCTCCTCCCTAGTTGAGAGGGAGAGATAGACACATCATTCTTGTCTTCACATTGTGAAGAAAGAATGGAGGATTGGGTAAGCATCTGATTTCTGATACTCTTTGAGGATGAGGTAGGGCATCCAATAGGTAAGAGTAGTCAAAGAAGAAATTCCTTGAGGACGTGTTAATCCAAGACATGAATGGTCCTAAAAGGACGTACCTTGTGAACATTAAGATGCAGTATGTGCCTTGAGAGACAATGATGCTGGTGTCTATAAGTCATTGTCTCCCCAACATTGTACTTTAATCTTGTGGAGAGCTAGGGTTGTTAGTCAAGGCCTTGCTATATGACAATGCTGGTAGATATGATGAGATGCAATGATATAAGCTGAAAAGATAGCTTATGAGATGGCTTACCAATCCGACTCTTCTTTTGAGATCTCTTCAGTGTGAGAATATTCTTGTACCATTATGAATACCTCCCTAGTTAAGAGGGAGTGTTGAAATATGTAACTAGGTTTGTTCTTCATATGTACTCTTGATTCTTGTATATTGTAAAAAGAAAAGAAAATTATTATTATTATTTTTTATAAGCATGGGTTTCATGCTCAAGGTCAATTTGTAAGCACCCATTGAGTGCTTCTATGTTTTGTCATAGAGTCAAGAAGTCAAAGAGTCATTGTCATATGTAAAAGAACCCATTGGGCAGCTTGTAACATGTCAAAAGAATTATTTGTGAGTCATAAGTGTCAAATTACCCCTCCAAGACCAAGTCAGCTTGGCAGTTGAGAAGTCGACCTAATTAGGACAGTTCGTACCCTCGGAAGTGCTATAAATAAGAGACCATTCAACCTCATTTGATCACTCACTCATTCACTCATCAAGGAAGTGAGGACAAGAAGAAGGCAACAAGCGAAGCACTAGAAGGAAGAAGACGAATTTTCTGGTTTTTACACTCTCTTACATGTGCAAAGGAAGGCTAGGGTTTCTGCAACATCAAAGCCGAAGTTTTCAAGCTGTAAGGGAAGGGTTGAAATTGGTAGAAGAGAAGTCAATTTGGTCAGCTACAAGCCTTAGAAGAGGAAGCAACCCAAGCGAAGGAAGGAGGAAGCATTAGAAGCCCTAAATTCTCCCACACATGCGAAAATTGCAGTTGTTGCAGGGGCCAAAAATTCCATACCTGCAGTGAGGGCCGAAAATCTGAAATTGGGGGTTGAAGTTTTGCAATTGGAAGATATTTGACTTGGTTTGACTTGGTAAGAAGTAACACATCCTCCAGAAGGTTTGGCATGGTCTTAGAAGGGTCTTGGTCTTGGTTTAAAGGTCTTGGAATTCGTCATTTGAAGAATCTATAAGAAAATAATTTTTGTGGGGTTTCTTCTCTAGGAGAGGTTTTGGCCCTGGGTAGCAATCTACATCTTGTGTCCTTGTGTACTATTTATCTTCATGTTTTGGTAGCTGTTTGATGATAAGAACAACATAATAATAAGAGAAGAAGAAGCTAATAATCAAGAAAAGTAAAAGAACATCACAAATAATTATCAAGTCTAAGAGTAATCACTTCAATTATAGCCCTATTGATTTCTCAACACTCTGTTCATCTTAATGTCCTTGAGTTGATTCTTCAAAGTAAAGATTTGACTCAAGTTATTTACTAATACATATCAATAAGCTTTCATACATTTCCTTAGATTTCTTCAACTTGGAAACATAGGTGATGAGATGGTCTCCAAGAGAATCAAAGATAATCTTCGTAGCCTTGACTTCTCCCTTTCTGTAATTGGCCTTGACAACAACTATTGAATTTTCTGGTGGTTCTGCTACTTTGACTTCTACATATTCCAGTGCATCACGTTTTCCAAGAATAATATCCAATCTCGCCTTCCATGGGCCAAATCCGAAGCATCATTCAACTTCTCTTCATTCTTGAAGTAAGAAGACATCTTGATCAAGTCAAATAAATTTCAGCAGCAAGTAAGATCTCTTTAAAGGAGTGATAGCTCTTATCTTCTTGGGCTTGTCTTCACCAAAGCTTTGATACCATGTTGAACTTCTGATGTTCTATGTTGTAACAATTACTTATTACAAAACTTATTTTTGTTGCAATATCAGTTAAGCAATTGTAGATAGAACATAAACCAAATGCACAATAGAAGACAACCAATAACAAAATGACATAGAGAATTTAGGTCTAATGACCAGGGCAAAACCCACAAGGGGAAAAACCCAACCAAATTCTTCTTCTAGTAGATATCAATTGTTCAACAGAGATACAAAGTACAATGGGAGATCAAGAGAATGAATAAGTTCACTCAAATCTGAACAAGCATCAACTTAAAGATCACTGGTAGTGACAACATATGCAAACGTTGAATCAACCTTCCCTTCAACTGAATCAAAATTGAAACACTAAATCAACCTTGGCTCACCAAGTCGTGCTCTTACTCTACAAGTCTCTCTCTCACAATCTTCTTCAAGTCTCTCCAACTCTCTCTCTCAAGTCCGAGTTTCTCTTTCACAATGCACAAGTAGTCAGGTGAGGTGATATGAGACACACACACACACACACACACACATATATATAGGAGGTGCAACGAATTCATGCCATAAACGAGGTACAACTCGCATCCCATGAGGTAGGTGCAAAACATGCATTTTTGGGAAGAGTAATTTATGCCATTAAGGAGAGGCAACACATGCCTTAGAGACTTGTAACTTATGCCATTAAGGAAAGGCAACACATGGCTTAGAGAATTGTAACTTACACGAGAGTGTCATCATTTAGGAGAGAAATGTATGACTTAAATGAGGAGAGTGTAACATATGCATTAATGAGAGTGTAAGAGAATCTTTCATGACATGCCTTAAATGAGTGCATAAGAGAGTGTAGCGTATCCATTAAGAGAGAGAGAGAGTAATGTAGTGCTATGAGAGACATCAAGAAGAGAGGTGCGAAGTGATTGAGTGTCATGAAGGAAAGGAGCCTTGAATTTCCTTTTGATAATATCATAGTATCATAAAGGATGATAATAATAATAATATTGATGATTAAGTCGAAATTGAACTATCAAGATTGATTGATGATAAGTTAAGTGATTTTCCATCAACTATACTTGATTACTGATTGATGCAGGGTGATTTATTTTGGAAAGTCATACTTGAGATGCTAGACATGACTTTCTAATTTTAGAAAGTCACTCTAGAATTGTCAGAAATTAGTTTTTTATTTAAGGAAATTCATCCTTGAGTTGCCAATTTTCAACAAAATTCCCGGAACAATGAAGAATGCTTCTAGAAAGCTATTATATGCATCTAATCCATATTTTTATGTTTTCAACTTTTAATTTATTATAACCTACGATTCACTAAATTTTGGGGACAAGTTGACAAAGGGATAGGTTTTGGGGATGGCTAGACTTTAGAGAGACTCCCCAACTTTCGCAATTTGACAATAGAAGATGGTACAAGGTGTTGATAACTAGTGTCAGTCTTCATAATTGTATTTGTCAAAAGAAAAGAAAAATAAAAATTTATTGTAAAAGAAAAATATTTTTGAAGCATGGGTTTCATGCTCTTTTTATTTTGTTACTAGGTCAAAGCCTCCATTGAAGGCTTCTAGGTGTTGTCATGAGTCAAAAGAGTCTTTGTCACAATTATTGGACCTTTCGTAGGCTTTTGTATCATGTAAAAAGAATTATTTTTGAGTCAAAATTTCACTTGTCACCTCCACACCAAGTTGACCCTTTCCTGATGAAGTCAGCGTGGATTAGGGTTATTCAACCCAACAAAAGCAGTATAAACAGAATTGCAATTCAACCTATTTGACATCATCTTTATCACAAGTTCGATTTGCAACTCAAAGGCTAGAAAAGAAGAGTGAAGAGCAAGGAGAAGGAAGAAAGAAGCTGGGAAATACAAAATCGAAGTTCTTGGGCATCTCTCTCTCACACGTGCGAAGTTTCCTAGGGTTTCTAGACAAGTAATTGGGGCCAAAATTCTGAAGTAGTTGCAGGTTCGAAATTTTGTCGCTCAGAGGCCAAAATTCTAGATTTGAAGCAGTATTTGGGGAATTAACACTTGGAGGATTTGGCAGATATCATCTACTTGAAGGAAGCGCTGACTTGGTGATTGGAGGAGGTCTTTGTCAGGGTCAAAAGGTCTTGGATTGTCTCATTTTGATTTGAATCTACTAGTGGAAGGGTTGGACTGGGTTTTCCCTTGGATGGGGTTTTTCCCTGGCTGAGTGCCTATATCTTGTGTTCCTTGTTCTTGTGATCTTCATACATTTTAATCTGTTAATTGATTGATGAAAGATAACATAAGAAAGAAGTAAAAAAAACCAACATAAATCACAAGTAATTATCAAGAAAAGAGGAATCAAACCCTAATTCCTACATGCATTGATTTCTCAACATGGCATCATAGCTATAAGGTGAAGGAAGGACTATTTGAAGATCACTTTGTTGGCTATCATTTGAAGGAAGGAAAGCAATCTTGGAAGAAAAGATTACTCTCTCAATGGCAAGTTATTTGAAGACGGGACTCAATTTCGTGAAAATTGCAAGAAGCTTGGTTGGAAGGATCATTTACAATCTATCTATGAGAGTCAAGAGTGGAGGATTCTTGGCTGCACTTACAGGCACACTTGATGATGACAATGCATGAATTATTGATGGGGGAGCCTCAAGACACATGATAGGAGAAAGTGGACAACTTCATACTCTATCAAAAGGATCATCATCACATGTAGTGGAGCTTGTAGACAACAACAACTATGCAGTGAAGGGCCTTGGATCTACATCATTGAAGCTAGAAAGTGGAACAAAGCTACACCTCAACAACATCCTCTATGTCCCAGATTTGAAAAAGAATTTACTTTCCATTTCTTGTTTAGAAGATAAAGGAAATAGAGTTGCTTATGTAGATGGTAAAGTTTTGGCTTGGGGAAAGGATTCTAGTTTTGAAAAGGCAAGGGTTATTGGGGTTCGTGAAGGAAGATTATATAGAGCTATAACTCCATCTCCTCAAGCCCTTGTTCACATGGAAATTAGTCCTATCGAACTTTGGCATAGAAGATATGGACACATTCACTACAAGATTACCCTCTCTAAGTCAAATGATGAAGGGCATCCCCACATCAAGGAGGACCATGAAGGAGTATGCAAGGAATGTGCCTTGGGAAAGAATACTAGGAAACTTGTTAATTTTTGATAACAATGGTATGTTCTATGCTTAAGAGCAATTTACTTCAATTTTTCTTATTAGCCCAATATCAATTTCCAGATTAGCAATCACATTAACATTGATAGTAAATGCAGATAGAACATAAACAATAAGTAGAAGACAAACCAAGACAAGAGGACACAATATTTGGCGGATGCCAGGGAAAAACCCAAATTTGGGGAAAACCATTTGAACAAATATTCTTATTATTCCTCAAAAGTTCAACAGAGAGAGAGTACGATATACAAAACTTACTTGCTCAAACATTGTAAAAAACAGTCCAATCAAACTGCAGTCAACATGATGCCCTAACTAG
Source organism: Pinus taeda (assembly GCA_000404065.3). NCBI lineage: Eukaryota > Viridiplantae > Streptophyta > Pinopsida > Pinales > Pinaceae > Pinus > Pinus taeda. The sequence continues at coordinate 94,162 of APFE030479732.1, read as the reverse complement.
AAAGTCAACATTGGTCAAACCAACAGAAATTCTCCTCCAATTAACCTCGGTCAAACCCAATCAACTCAACCTCCAAAGATAGTCAAAATTAGCCCAAAATAGCCCTAAAAAATCTGGTCAAACTTGGGCAATGCATAGTCAACTTTCTGCGGTCAAAGCGCTGCAGTCAATGTTGGTCAAAGTGCTAAGAAAATCTCGATTTTTGTCACAGAATATGTGGCCTGCCCAAACAGAGAATTTCCCACAAAAATGCAATCAAACGAAGTTAAACACTGCCCAGTCAACGTTGGTCAAAACTGGCTGCAACTTGGTCAATGCAGAGAACATAAATCCTAGTAAAATCTTCCCACGTGTGGAGAGGAACAGGTTGCTAGTAATTTTGTGCAACCTAATAGATATATAGAGAGAGAAAGATGTGTGATGATGAGTGACCAAATGAGGAAAATGACTCCTCTATATATACACAACGTTGAGGGTGAAAAGACACCTCTGTTGGGCTTCATGAGCTTACATTAGACTTCTGGTTGACCTTGACAATTCCATTTATACTTGTCAGAATGAGATGATCTTTAGATCAATCCTGCACCTCTCGAAAAGAGGAATCCAATAAAAATATCATCTTCATCATATGAGCTGTCCAAGGTGAAGTATAGCCCTAGCTGCCAATTTTAACAAAATCCTTTACAAGCAGTGACACAAGGTTTAAGGAAATATTAGACCTCATTCATTCTAATGTATGTGGGCCTAATCTCTTGGAGGCCATCTGTACTATGTGACCTTCATTGACATGGCTCTATCTTTTCGAGACAAAAGACAAATTATTTGAAAAGTTCAAGGAATTTAGATCTGAAGTTGAGACCTTGACCAAAAGAAAAATAAAAACTTTGAGATCCGACAATGGGGTGAATACACTTTAGATGAACTTATAACATATTGCAAAGACGCAGGCATTAAGAGGGAGCTCATTGTTCCCTACAACCCTGAACAAAATGGAGTAGCAGAAAGGAAGAATAAAACCATTGAAGAATACATAAGGACTATTATGATATTTGATCAAGACCTACCAAAATCTCTATGGGGAGAAGCAACCATGATAATAATGTACATACAAAATAGAAGTCCTCATAAAATCCTTGATAATATGACACCGGAAGAAGCATTCTCAGGGAAGAAGCCATGTGTAGACCATCTCCGAATCTTTGGATGTCCTGCATACATTCATGTTCCAAAAGACAAGCTAAAGAAGTTAGACTCTACAAGTATGAAAGGTATCTTCGTTGGTTATAACCTTTCATCAAAGGCTTATAGAATCTACATCAAAGAAGAAAGAAGAATTGAAGTTAGCAGAGATGCTATACTTGATGAAGATCATGCCTACAAAAGATCCAAGGATATACCTATCGAGTCCGATGAAGAATATGTACCTCTATTTGAAGAAGAAGAGCAACATGACAAGTCACCTACAAACCTAGAGGAAGAAGGACCAAGTGAGCCTATCCAGCCTACAATCATTCCCGAAGCAAAGAAGAGGCCTAATTGGTTAAAAGCTACACTTGAAGATGCTGAAGGACATGGAGCAGTAAAAGGAAATTTCAGAAAAAGCAAAAGACCAAAAAAATACTCGGGGTATGCAACATACATGACGAAGTTAATCGAAGAAAAACCGACTACCTTTGAAGAAGTCGCTCATCAAGAAGAATGGAAGAAAGCAATGAAGAAAGAATAACAATCTATCATGAAGAATGGGGTTTGGGAAATCGTTCCTATACCTAGTGACAAATCTGTTGTCACTTCCAAATGGATTTACAAGATCAAACATGCAATTGATGGAAGCATAGACAAATACAAAGCAAGATTTGTTGCAAGGGGTTTCTCTCAAAGTACTAAGATGAGAGGTCTATCATTTTCAACCTTGAAGTAAAGGTTTGGATCAGCTTCACTTCTTGTAGAACCCAACTTCATCAGATAGTTGTCGATCCTCTCATACCAAGCCTGGGGAGCTTGCTTCAACCCATAGAGGGCCTTCTTCAACCTGCATACATGTGTCTTTTGATCTAGAACTTCAAACCCCTCTGGTTGTTCTACATAGACTTCCTCCTTAAGTGAACCATGCAAGAAGGCGGTCTTGACATCCATTTGATGTAAATTCCATCCTTGAGAGGCAACAAGGGCAATGATCGAACGAATGGTGATATATCGGGCAATTGGTGGAAATATCTCATCATAGTCCACACCTTCCTTTTGAGAGAAGCCTCGAGCAACAAACCTGGTCTTGAACTTTTTAGCACTTTCATCAGCTCCATGCTTATCTTGTAGAGCCATTTCGAGGTGACAACAGATTTGGACATCCCAGACATCATTCTTCATAATCGACTCATACTCTTCGTTCATAGCATCCTTCCAAACTTGGTGCTTCACAACTTCTTCAAATGTGCAAGGCTCAATTTGAACAATGTTGCTCATGGCAGCTAAGTACCCTTGGTAACAATTCGGCCTCTTACTTGCACGAAATGTCCCCCTTGGTGCAATATGTCTCTCGACATCTTCGAGAGTGTCCCTAACCCATGAGGGTCTCCTTTTTGAGGAGGAGGGCTCATGGGGAGGTGGATCAATGGGATCCATCGGTCCTTCAGAATCGGGCATTGGCGCATCCTGCGGTTGTCTTTGCTTTCCTGTATTTTCTTCTTTGTCCTTCCTTCCTAATCTTCCCAAGGGCAACATCTTCATCGAAGGTAACATCATGACTTATCTCCACTTCTCTTTGATCAGGCACATAGATTCTATATGCATTTGAAGTTTCATTTTAGCTCACAAATGTTCCTTTCTTCCCAGATGCCTCTAATTTGCTTCTCTTATCTTTCGACACATGAAAATACATGGGGCTACTAAAAATTCTAAAGTGAGAAACATCAGGTTTCTTATCGGTGAAAAGTTCTTCAGGAGTTTTGGAGTCCATTGCTTGATGAGGGCATCGATTTTGAACATACACGACAGTGTTGGCAGCTTCTCCCCATAGGAACTTCAGAAGGCCTTGATCATGAAGCATGGCACAAGTGGTTTCTATAATAGAACGATTTTTCCTTTCAGCAACACCATGTTGCTCAGGAGTATATGCGGTAGTAGTCTCCCTCTTAATGCCAACTTCTCTACAATAGTCATTGAACACATTTGATTCATATTCGGTTCCATTATCGGTCCTCAATATTTTGATCTTCTTCCTTGTTTGATTTTCAACAAGGATTTGAAAGAGCGGAACCATGTGAACACTTTCTCCTTCTTCTTCAAGAAATAAATCCAAGTTTTGCGAAAGAAGTCATCCACAAAAATAACATAATATAGATATCCTCCCAAAGATGTCACGGGCAACATACCAGATAGATCAGAATGAACCAATTGCAAAATCTCGGTAGTCTTGCTATCACTTGAGGGGAATGGTCACCTTGTATGTTTTCCTTCTGAATCCATGACTAAATGCTTCTTTGAACTTTCTTTTCCAAACATGTACCTTTCCATCGAATGCCACCTTGAATTCTTTGTTCTCCATCATCGAGATAGATACCATGATCTTCTTTAGATCAGGTGCATATAGTACTTCTTGTAGATGAATGGTGTTACCTTGATTCAATTGAAGAGTAACATTCCCAACTCCTTTCATGGGATAGGTGGCATTGTCTCCAAGAATGATTTCCAAATTTGTATCCTTTTCTATCAGATTTGAAAGAGCTTCTTTATACCCAGTGAAGTGCCTTTAAGCACCTCTATCAATCAACCAATTTCCCAAGGTATCTGGAGGAGAGGCTATAGAGACGGCAAATATAAGATAAAATTCTTTTTGCTTGTTATCTACAACATTAGATTCATCATACTTGGAGTTTCTTGATCTTTTGGGAGGTCGACCATTTCCACGTTGAGTAGTGGGAGCATTCCTTTTTCCTTTGTTGTTGAACCTGCCATTCCTTTGATTGTTGTTGCCCCAGAAATTGTTGCGGTTGTTGTTGTCATCATCCCGAGGTGTATCCCTTCTATTAGGACACTCTCTAACATAGTGGCCAAACTTGTTACAAATGAAGCATCTACCCTTTCTTCCATCTTTGAATCCCAGTCTTCCTTGACATTGCTTCTTTGAACCTGCATTGTTCTTCTTTTTAGCATGAGCAGAGAATGCAGTAGGATCATTCCTATTTGAAGGCATGTCTCTCTCTATCATCCTTGCTTCTTCTTGTGTACATCTAGTCAACAATTCATCAAAACTTGGAAGTTCGGTCATTGTTGAAGATAGTAGTGTTGAACACATCCCATTCACGAGGGAGACCCTCCAAGGGCAATGAGAGTGAGCTCCCTGTCAGCAATAACTTCTCCAATTGATAGAAGATCATTTTTGATTTCTGTGATCCTCATGAAGTAGGATTGGATATCTTCTCCTCTTCCCTTCTTTATGTCCTTCAACTTGTTCTTGAGAAAGAGGACTTGGTTTGCATTGTTGGCTTTAAATATGCCAACCAACTTGTCATACATCTCCTTAGATGTGCCCAATTCGAAGATGTAAGAAACTAAATGCTTATGAATAGAATCCCTGATGAGTTTCTTAGCTTTGACTTTCTTGTACTTTGTCTTAGCGGCAGCTGGTGCATTTGAAGAAGGTTCAGTAATATTTCCCTGCACATAGTCCATAGTATCATGCTCTTCCAAAGTCAAATCAAGAGACATCTTCCATGCATGATAATCAGACTTATCATTGAGCTTGTCATCAGATTCGAAGTAAGATGAGGAGGCCATTGAATCTTGTCCTTGTCCAACGAATCTTAGTGATTGCTTTTCTCACTCTTGCTTGGGCTTTGTCCTCACCTCACCTCTGATACCATGTTAATTTTTGATAACAATGCTATGTTCTATGCTTAAGAGCAATTTACTTCAATTTTTCTTATTAGCCCAATATCAATTTCCAAATTAGCAATCACATTAACATCGATAGTAAATGCAGATAGAACATAAACAATAAGTAGAAGACAAGCCAAGACAAGAAGACACAATATTGGGCGAATATGCCAGGGAAAAACCCCAATGTGGGGAAAACCATCTGATCAAATCTTCTTATTATTCTTCAAAAGTTCAACAGAGAGTACAATATACAAAATTTACTTGCCCAAACACTGTAAAAAACAGTCCAATCAAACTGCAGTCAACATGATGCCCTAATTAGAAAGTCAACGTTGGTCAAACCAACAGAAATTCTGCTCCAATTAAGCTCAGTCAAACCCAGTCAACTCGGCTTCCAAAGATAGTCCAAATCAGCCCAAAACAGTGTTGAAAAATTTGGTCAAACTTGGTCAACACTCAGTGAATTCTCTGCAGTCAACGCTGGTCAAAGTGCTAAGAAAATCCTGATTTCTGTGCTAGAATATGCGGCCTGCCCAAACAAAGAATTACCCACAAAAATGCAGTCAAACGAAGTCAAACACTACCCAATCAGCACTGGTCAAAGTTGGCTGCAACTCGGTCAACGCAAAGAACATAAATCCTAGTCAAACCTTCGCACATGCAGAGAGGAACAGGCTGCCAGTAATTTTGTACGACCCAACCAGATGTAGAGATAGAAAGATGTGTGATGATGAGTGACCAAATGAGGAAAATGATTCTTCTATATATACAAAACATTGAGGGTGAAGAGACATGTCTGTTGGGCTTCATGAGCCTACATTAGACTTCTCGCTGACCTTGACAATTTGACCACAAAAAAAATAAATTCATAATTTCATTTATACTTGTCAGAATGAGATGATCTTTAGATCAATCCTGCACCCCTCGGAAAGAGGAATCCAATAAAAATATCATCTCCATCATATGAGCTGTCCAAGGTGGAGTTTGGCCCTAGTTGCCAATTTTAACAAAACCCTTTACAAGCAGTGACACAAGGTCTAAGGAAATATTAGACCTCATTCATTCTAATGTATGTGGGCCCAATCTCTTGGAGGCCATCTTTACTATGTGACCTTCATTGATGATCACTCTAGAAAGACATGGCTCTATCTTCTCAAGAAAAAAGACAAATTATTTGAAAAGTTCAAGGAATTTAGATCCAAAGTTGAGACCTTGACCAAAAGAAAGATAAAAACCCTGAGATCCGACAATGGGGTGAATACACTTCAAATGAACTTATAACATATTGCAAAGAAGAAGGCATTAAGAGGGAGCTCATTGTACCCTACAACCTTGAACAAAATGGAGTAGCAGAAAGGAAGAATAGAACCATTGAAAAATGCATAAGGACTATGATATTTGATCAAGACCTACAAAAATTTCTACGGGGAGAAGCAACCATGACAACAATGTACATACAAAATAGAAGTCCTCATAGAATCCTTGATAATATGACATCGGAAGAAGCATTCTCAGGGAAGAAGCCATGTGTAGACCATCTCCGAATCTTTGGATGTCCTGCATACATTCGTGTTCCAAAAGACAAGCTATAGAAGTTAGACTCTACAAGTATAAATGTTAAAATTGGCAATTAGGGCCATACTCCATGTGGGTCATCTTATTTATGGCAACTGATATTTTTATTAGATCCCTCTCATCGAGAGGTGTAGGATGGATCTAAAGATCATCCAATTCCGATAAGTATTCATGGAGTTATGAATTTATTTGCGTTATAAGACAATTCGTCAAGGTCGGCTAACAACTAAATAAACCCCACATGTGCTCAACGTTTTAATATAAATAGAGGTGGCCTTCAAGTCATTTCAACACACTTGGGATCTCTTCCTCTCTCTACTTGTCTTTGGGTTTTAGTAGAAAGAGAGATCCTAAGGAATAACGTTGCCTTGATCCAGAGGGCAGAAAGTCGGAACGGTCGTAAAAGCCGGAACTGTCGAGAAAAGTTGAAACTGCCAGAACTGTCGAGAAAAGTTGAAACTGCCGGAACTGTCGGGAAAAGATGGAAAAGCCGGAATTGTTGGGAAAAGCCGGAACTGCCGGAATTGTCGGGAATTGTCGAAACTACCGGGAAAAGCTGGAACTGCCGAAACTGCTAGGAAAAGCTAGAACTGCCGGGAATAGCCGAAATTGCTGGAACTGCCAGGAATAGCCGAAATTGCTGGAATTGCCAGGAACTATCGGAACGCCGGGAATAGCCAAAATTGCTGGAACTATCGAGAATAGTTGGAACTGCCGGGAATAGCCGGAATTGCCGAAATAATCGGGAAATCTAGTGTAGAGGGCAGAAGCTAGAACTGTCGGGAATGGCCGGAATCGTCGGAATCGCTGGGAACAACCGAAACTGTCGGAATAGCCTGAGCATCTGTCTCCGAAGGAGAGCAACATGCAAGGGACAACTAACTAACATTGGGATAGTTGTATGGTACTTAGCAACAAATACACCAAGCATGCAATGTTACAGCTAGCATGCAAGGGACAACTAGCATGCAACAACAAGCATGCAATGACAAGCCATGCTGGTGAACAACATGCAAGCAGAGAATGCACTAAGCAAGTAGGTCACAGTATGGTAAGATGGTGCAGCAATGGCACATAAACGATACAAGTGATGGTAGAGTATGATTAATGAAGCGTGATGAAGATGCAACATAGTGATGATGGGTCAGCATGGTTGTAGTGCGTTGAGTGCAGCATGATGACGAAATGCAGCCCCAACGATAGTGAAGGGAGTCACCTGGAGAATAGTTGAAGTCACTATGTGTTCACTGATCTCATGTATCATCTTCTTAAGATGATCAATGCTCTTATCTAGATAAGTCAAAGTGTTGACTTCTGTTGTAAATGTACTATCTCTCTCTCTCTCTGTTGAACTATTGAAGAACGTATAAGAAGAATTGATCAAGGGTTCCCCACATTGGGGTTTGTCCCTGGCTAGCGCCACATCTTGTGTCCTCTTGTCTTGGCTTGTCTTCTGCGATTTATGTTTATGTTCTATCTGCGGTTGATTTTAATACTGATGTGATTCCTAATCTGGAAAAGATATTGAGCTAACTGTGAAAATTGAAATAAATTGCTCTAAGCATAAAACATACCTAAAATTAACAATAAAAGGTATCTTCATTGGTTATAATCTTTCATCAAAGGCTTATAGAATCTACATCAAAGAAGAAAGAAGAATTAGAGTTAGCAGAGATGCTATATTTGATGAAAATCATGCCTACAAAAGATCCAAGGATATACCTATCGAGTCCGATGAAGAATATGTACCTCTATTTGAAGAAGAAGAGCAACATGACAAGTCACCGACAAACCTAGAGGAAGAAGGACCAAGTGAACCTTTCCAACCTACAATCATTCTCGAAACAACGAAGAGGCCAAATTGGTTAAAAGCTACACTTGAAGATGCTGAAGGACATGGAGCAACAAAATGGAATTTCAGAAAAAGCAAAGGACCAAAAAGATACTCAGGGTATGCAACATACATGACGAAGTTAATTGAAGCAAAACCAACTACCTTTGAAGAAACCGCTCATCAAGAAGAATGGATGAAAGCAATGAAGGAAGAATAACAATCTATCATGAAGAATGGGGTTTGGGAAATCATTCCTAGAACTAGTGACAAATTTGTTGTTACTTCCAAATGGATTTACAAGATCAAACATGCCGTTGATGGAAGCATAGACAAATACAAAACGATATTTGTTGCAAGGGGTTTCTCTCAAAAGGAAGGAATAGATTATGAAGAAACCTTTTCTCCCATTGCTAGGTACACTACTATTAGATCTTTGGTTTTGCTAGCTGCAACCTGCAACTATGGGATGGAATATACATCAAATGGATGTTAAATCAACCTTTCTAAATAGAACCATTGATGAAGAAGTATATATTGAACAACCAGAAGGTTTTGAGATAAATAGCAGGGAAACTCATGTTTGCAGATTAAAGAAAGCTCTATATGGCTTGAAGCAAGCTCCTAGGGCTTTGTACACAAGAATGGATGCCTATCTTTTAAGGATTGGCTTTGTCAAAGGTTCTGCCGATGCAAACCTTTACATCAAGATAGTGAAGAATGAACCAATTATTATACTTTTATATGTGGATGCTTTATTTATTACAGGTGTGGAGTGCATAATTTTAGAATTTAAGAAGTTGTTGGCAGCTGAATTTGAAATGAAAGATCTGGGACTCATGCACTTCTATTTGGGTGTAGAAGTTTGGCAGAAACCCGGTGAGATATATCTTGTTCAAGGAAAGTATATAATCAAGATGATACAAAATTTCGGTATGATGGATTCCAAGCCTATGACTACTCCCATGATCACAAATTTAAAGAAGTTGAGAAGCTCCGACTATACTCTCACTGATCCTACAATTTATCGTAAGTTGGTGGGCTGTTTGATGTACTTGGTAAACACGAGACTTGATATATGTTTTGCTGTGAATGTTCTTAGTCAATTTCAGTTGGAGCCTCGTCATGACCATTGGATAGCTGCCAAGCGCATTTTGAGATACCTATGTGGAATAATTCATCATTGCCTGAAGTATGATGGAAAGGAAGTTAAACTAACAGGTTTTACCGACTTTGATTGGCGTGGCAGTGAGACAGATGGAAGAAGTACTACTGGTGGCTGTTTTAGTTTGGGATCCATAATGATTTCGTGGATGAGTAGAGAACAAGATCCTATTGCTTTAAGCAGTGTTGAATCCGAATATGTCGCTGCATGTGAAGTTGGAAAATAAGTTGTTTGGTTAAGAAAACCCTTGTCAGATTTGTTTGGAGGACCACTGGATCCTACAATGATAAATTGTGATAATCAAAGCAACATCAAGATGTCTGAAGATCCTGTGTTTCATGCCAAGACAAAGAATATCAATAACAAGTACAACTACATTAGAAGTATGGTGCAGGATGGGGTAGTGAAGCTATAATATATTCCAAAAGAATGAACAGGTAGCTGGTGTGTTGATGAGGTCTCTTCCAAATAAAAAGTTCGAATATTTCAGAAGCATGCTTGGATTGGTTGATATTACAGATTTAGTGGATAGGGAGAGATGAATCATCTTGGGGCGACAAGATGCTTGGGAGGACATCTCGCCGACTTGTGATGATGTCTACATCCCAAAGTAGGGAAGATGGCATTGGTCTTGGAGCTCCGACCTTCGATGCACACCTAGATCCTTGGGTTGGTGTTAGAGCTAAACCTTGATGGTACCTTGTGTGGCTAAAGCTTGGAACACACCTTAGTACTACTCGATTAGATGCCCTGGTCATGTATCTAATCTCTAGCACTGCTCGTGTTGACTCTTCATAGATCTTATCATTTTGAGTTCATCCATGTACTTATGTATATATGTAATTATGAATACCTCCCTAGTTAAGAGGGAGTGTTGAAAAATGTAACTAGTGTCGATCTTCATAATTGTATTTGTCAAAAGAAAAGAAAACGAAAATTTTATTGTAAGAGAAAAAATGTTTTTGAAGCATGAGTTTCATGCTCTCTTTACTTATTTTCTAGGTCAAAGCCTCCATTGAAAGCTTCTAGGTTTTGTCACAAGTCAAAAGAGTCTTTGTCACAATTATTAGACTCTTCTTGGGCTTTTGTGTCATGTAAAAAGATTAATTTTTGAGTCAAAATGTCACTTGTCACCTCCACACCAATTCGACCTTGTCCTAATGAAGTCAACCTTGATTAAGGCTATTTGACCCAACAAAAGAAGTATAAATAGTAGTGCAATTCGACCTATTTGGCATCATCTGTCTCACAAGTTCAATTTGCAACACGAAGGTTAGAAAAGAAGAGCAAAGAGCAAAGAGAAGGAAGAAAGAAGATGGGAAAGACAAAATCGAAGTTCTTGGGCATCTCTCTCTCACATGTGCGAAGTCTCCTAGGGTTTCTGGACAAGTCGCTGGGGCCAAAATTCTGAAGTAGCTATAGGTCCGAAATTCTGTAGCTGGGAGGCCGAAATTCTGGATTGAAGCAGTATTTGGAGAGCTGACACCTGGAGGATTTGTCAGAGATCATCTACTTGAAGGAAGGGTTGACTTGGTGATTGGAGGAGGTCTTTGTCAAGGTCGAAGGGTCTTGGATTGTCTTATTTTGATTTGAATCTACTACGAGTGGAAGAGTTGGACTAGGTTTTCCCCTAGATATGGGTTTTGCCCTAGCTGAGTGCCTATATCTTGTGTTCCTTGTTCTGGTGATCTTCATACATTTTAATTTGGTAATTGCTTGATGAAAGATAACATAATAAAGAAGTAAAAGAAGCCAACATAAATCACAAGTAATTATCAAGAAAAGAGGAATCAAACCGTAATTCCTACATGCATTGATTTCTTAACACAAGGGAACCCCCAAACATGGAACAAACATAAAAATTATGAAGATTTGGTCAATAATCATTAATTAATAATACTAATTATGAATAGATGTGAAATCACATGTAATTAGAGAATTTGAAATAGGTGAATTGTTGCTTTTCTAAACTGTAAATCCAAAAGAAAATACAATGATACATCCATAAATCATTATGTGGGATCAAGACCCTTTGCACGCATCTTGAAGTTCCCATAAAGAAACCAAAACAAGATAATAAACACTAGGGTTTGATTACATGTTTATAGTCTCATGCAAAAGTTGTCCCCAATTCACATTATCACTGCAACAATTCTTGAGCCAATTCTTGTACACCAAATGTCACGGAGAGAGAATTAACAAGAGTTAAGGTCTAGGGATATAATGAATTCCATCTAACATCAATCTAGAATATTGTTAGGTCCACTACATATGAGAACCAAATAAACAACAATCTTTTTAACATTATTTTTTTCTCTTTTTTTTTTTTGTTTTTCTAAAAAGTGGAGCTGGGGGACTTCTTGACATATCCATTTGGTAGGGAATGATCTTAGAGGAGTTATGATGTTGACCAAATCAATGACTTTTGGAGTTGTGTCTAGGAGAAGTTCAACCAAAATTTGTCTAAGTATTGGTGTGTAGATTGGTCAATGTTTCATGAGTGTAGAATTGCATAGAAGAATTGGTGTAGGGTGCCTTTGCCATGAGCAACTTCTAACACCCTTCAGAGTGGGAGGCATGTCGTGGATGTGCTAAAAGTCAAGTTGCACAACCCAACACCACAACTAGGTGTTACATGTCCAAGTTCTGTCTTGCTAGCACTTTTCATGCAATTTGGCACATTGACCTCATTGTAGGTGCCAAGCAATTTAGCATGTTGGCCTTGGCGTAGGCACCAAAATAAAGTAATGAGGAGTTGCACACTTTGACAAGCAGATGATCCATGTTGCTTATATATTGCAGAGTTTGATAACTACTATCACAACATTGCAGGCACATATCAACATTCCATTCCATTTTGAAATTGATCAACATGCCTCTTACACCATTGTTAATTTCGAGGTTTTTTCTTAGAGAGACCAAGGTGTAAATTTTGCCCCATGATAGTAAGATGGATGTTCTCTTACTATCAACTAGCTAAATAAGTCATTTTCTATTAGAGGTGCAACAAAATAAACATCATGAAAATATTACCTTCACAAAGTTGAGAATACGCAGAGAGGCCTTGCTACGGTACAAAACCTTATGCAAATGTAGGTAGACACTTGACAAGACTTAGGCCATGACATGGGACAAATTTAAATTTGTTGTCAAGAGCAACTTCTATCTTATCAACTATCATTAGTATGTAGGAGAAACAACAATGGCAGTCTTTGTGACAAAAGTCAATCCAAATGGTAGATGCCTATATTCAAGAATTCTACTAAATGTTATGTATGAAGAAATGAAATTAATCCCCGAGTTCATTAGTGGATTGGTCTCCTTGACTCAAAAGGAGCTCGAAGCATTTGACATTCACATTCGTCCACCCAAATCCTCACCAGTGGTTCAATGTACCTGCACATGCCTGTAGTGTTGAAAAATGTAACTAGTGTCGGTCTTCATAATTGTATGAGTATGTATTTGTCAAAAGAAAGAAAAATAAATTCTATTATAAAAGAAATTGACTTATTAACACATGGGTTTCATGCTTGGGTCAATGGTTTTTAGGTCAAAGCCTCCATTGTAGGCTTCTAGGGTTTGTGTCAAGAATCCTTGTGCTTGTCATTATGTAATAGACCCTTCTTGGGCTTCTTGAGTCAAGAAATAAATTTATTTTAGTGTCAAATAGGTCATTTAGGCCTCCTCCACCAAGCTGGGCTCGAAGAAGGACAAGTCGGCCTCATCAAGGGAATTCGACCTCACAAATTCACTATATAAAGGTAGCAATTTGACCTTATTTGTTGCATCAACCAAGAAATTCGATCTACAGTAGCTAGAAGTAGCAAAAGGGTGCGAAATTCAAGGAAGAAGGAGGGAAACCTAGCAAACGAGAAGGAAGTCTTTGTCAAGCAAAAGAAGTCGAATTTCTCTTTCTTGTCTCACACATGCGAAGGAGCTGAAGCTGCAGGAGGGCCGAAATTGCCATAGTAGCTGGGGCGGAATTCTGTCTTTGAAGCAATATTGATGCAATATTGTTGCAATTGATCTTTGGAGTCTGGAAGGACAGTTTGAGGGCTGACTTGGTGGAGGAGGAAGGTCATTTGGTCTAGTCTAAGGTCTTGGTCAATCTCAATTTGAATTTGCCAGTGGAAGTTTTAGCCCTGGCTGAGTGCCTACATGTGGTATCATTGATCTTTATGTTTTGATTTGATGATTGCTTGATGAAAATAAGATAAAAGAATAACATAAAGAAGATAATAAGAATAATAGAATAACGCAAGAAATTATCAACATAAGAAAATCTTTCTGCCTTTCTGGTTTTCTAACATGTACTGCTTTCAAGTTTCAACATACATGATGTTAAGTGCTTTCAAGAGATGTGGCTGAGGAGATTGCGATTTATGTGAATTCTCTTTTTAAATGAGGAGATTGCTATTTATGGAAGCTGCTATTTTTTTTGGATGGTGCTATTTTTAGAAAACATATTGCTATTTTTGGAAATGTGCTTTGTTGATTTTGGAGAACATGCTTTTGATATTTGGAGAGGGCATCCCAAACCTGTAACTTCAAGGTACTAAAGAGTGTTGGAAACATAATCCTTGGGGTTATGTGTATTTGGCTCATTCACTTGAATGGAAAGGCGAAAAGCCTCAAGTGAAGGCCAACCATCAAAGAAGTCCAAGAGACCTCTTGGAAGATGAAAATGCCAAATCTACTTCTCAATAGTTCGGACTGTTTTCCCTCAGTTGTTTCTCTAAATGAAGGTTCCAGGATTAGCTCAAAAATGTTTTTTCCATTTCATGCCTGTCACTGTATCTCTGGTGCCCATGGAGGTGGGACTGTCCCTCTGTATATGTGTCAGTGCACCCTGTCAACTCTGCTGTTTCTTTACGAAGTTCTTTGTGGACAGATTTGAGTGATGGTGCAGTGGATGAGTGGAAGCATTTCATTCTTGGAATCAGTTTTTGCCAGAACTGTTCTCTCCCTGTGGCATACTAGACTTTGCAGTAATGTGCTATGGCCAACTGGTAAAATAATCTATGTCTGCCTTTCTTTTACCCACGGCTCAGCTAGACACACGGAGGCGCAACTGCCCCTCTGTATATGTGTCGGTGTGCCCTGTCAACTCTGCTGTTTCTTTACGCAGTTCTCTGTGGACAGATTTGAGTGATGGTGCAATGGATGAGTGGAAGCATTTCATTCTTGGAATCAGTTATTGCCAGAACTGCTCTTTCCCTGTGGCATACTAGACTCTGCAGTAATGTGCTATGGCCAGCTGGTAAAATAATCTATGTGTGCCTTTTCTTTGCCCATGGCTCAGCTAGACACATGCATGCTTTACAGACTGCGGCATTTTCGTGACACAATTTCACCACTCATTCCACAGTGTATAGAATCGGTGCACTCTCTCTCCTCTTGTGTGTGTTCTCTCTGTCATTGTGCATCAATTCTGGGGTTTCTATCTGTTTCACGGTTCACCTTTATGTTGTATTTGCACCCTTTTAAGTTTGTTGAGTTTGGTATCGTGTCCATCTTTTTATGAGCTAGAAAGCCTTCACCCTTGACTCTGTTATTGACATTTGCAATCTCCAGGACAAACGATTGAGCATCACTTAAATGCCTGCAACTACATGGCTCTTCTCCCTCCTAATATATGAGCTGCGTTCCATCAGTATGCGTAGCTTCTCCCATAAAAGAGCTGCTTGCCATCAACGTGTCTATATCAAGACTGTGATATTTTAGCAAATCGGGCAAAAAAGAATCACGTTTTTTTAGTAAAGCGCACAAAGTTTGTTTTTAAGGAAAAAATTGTGATTTTTTGGACCAAAATATTTGCTGGTCAAAAGAGTGACGATTTTTGGGCACATAGCCAAAAAAATCGACTATGTTATCAACAAGGATGGGGTGAGTATACCTTCAATGACTTCAAAGATTTCTGCAAGGAGGCAAAGATCAAGAGGGAGCTGAAAGTAACTTACAATCCACAACAAATTGGGGTTGCTGGGAGGAAGAATTGAGCCATAATTGAAGCTTCCAAGGCAATGATTTATGACCAAGATCTGTGCATGTTTCTTTGGGCGGATGTATGCAATAAAACAATGTATGTGCAAAATAGGTGTCCTCATAAGGTCTTGGGGGACAAGAATCCGAAAGAAGACTTCTTTGGAGTGAAGCTGGAGATTGGCCACTTTTGCATTTTCGGTTGTCCAGTATATGTCCATGTATCAACGAAGAAGAGGACAAAGTTAGAGCCCTCAACAAAGAGGCATTTTTGTGGGGTATAGCGAGACATAAAAGGCATATGGGGTTTTCATTCTAGGGCAAATGAAGACCATAGTGATTCGAGATGTTAGGTTTGAGGACAACATTCAGGAAGTTGCATGAGCCCCTTCCTGCAGTGACAAAGGACAAGGAGTAGGAGGCTTCGATGATAGAGCAACATGCAGAGTCTTCCAATCTAGGGAGTCAACTTCCAGGTGGGTAGGAATGAGTAGCTCCTAGTTCTGTTAGGAGACTCAAGTGGTTTGCGTAGATATTGAGGGATGCTTAGGAGCATGTGGAGGCTCCTAGGAGCACATTGAGGGAGAGTAGTCCTCTAGAGAAGTTTTCAAACAACATAGCACTAAGGAGCAACATCCTTGAAGAAGCAGTAGACCAGGAGGTTTGGAGGAGAACCATGGTAGAGGATGATGCTTGGAATATTAAGTGAAATATTCCTTGAATTGCAACAACTGGAATTTATTCTTCTAATTGATTAATTATGCAATTTATTTGTTACGACAAATAATGAATAAGTCACACTGTAATTCTTCACAATAAAATTACGTTGCAGAAAATAAATTGGAACTGAGAAAATAAATGCGCACACACAATAACAGTGACACCAAAATTTTTGGACTTACGTTCACAGAAAAACCCCAAAGGGAAAACCGATGCAGCAGACGAGGGTTTATTTTTATTATTATGCTGCAGCAAAATCTGAGTACAATAATCGAGATGCTTGACTGGCAATCCTCCAGTGAAATAATTTGGCCAATAACTTGTGAGACAATTTTTCTCACCTGACCACTGATCCTACTCCAAAATTGGCTCTCTCTGGGTCACTCAATTGCCCCTGTGTCAGCGTCTGTGCAAGCCTAGCGCAAAGCCTACTCACACTACTTGAGGCGTTGCTTGGAAACTGTTGTTTTGTCTGACTCTGCCTCTGGAAACGACTCGCTTAGCCTCCTGGAAATTTTCCCGGCCAATAACACGTGAATCAATCTCCACTTTGTTGAAATATGTAACTAGGTCCGCTCTTCATAATGACATGTAATATTGATTTTATATATGTTATGAAAAGAGAAAAATAAATTTATTATTATTGTATTATGAGGCATGGGTTTCATGCTGAAGGGAAATTTATTTTAGGTCAAGCTCCCATTGAGAGCTTCTAGGATTTGTCATTGAGTCTATAAAGTCAAAAGAGTCGTTGTCATGTATGAATAACCCTTCTTGGGCATGTTACATATTGTAAGAAAATTATTTGAGTCAAATTAGAGTCAAAGGACCCTCCAATACCATGTCAAACATGCAAGCATCAAGTCAGCCTCATGGAGCAACAAGTCGACCTAAGGACATGTCAAGTCGGCCTAATAGGAGGCTCAAGGAAGCCTATATATAGGGCACTTGCCCTCATTTGGAGACACGTCATTGTCACATACAAGTTTGATCATAAGGATAAGAAGTGCGAAGGAGAGGAAGACAAAGGAAGGAGGAAAAGTTGAGCTATTTTGGATTTGTTTTGGGCTACTTCTCTCCACATGTGCGAAGGAATTAGGGCATATATCGCTTAGTGAAGCCGAGTTGTAGATGTGAAGTTAGGTTATCAAGAAGAGCCGTTTTGGAAGCCAAGTTCTCTAGGAGAGAGAATCTACTCAAGTGAAAAAGTCGGGCAAGTCGAAGTTGCAGATTCTGGGCAAGATGAAGTTCCAGTTTCTGGGAAAGTAGAAGTTGTTGTTGCAGTTTCTGAAGTTGTAATTAGGTCGAAGTTGCTGGAAGGAGAATCTATTCAAAAGGAAGCTTTGACTTGGTCTTGCAGGGGTTCTTGGTCAAGGGTCTAGGTCTTGGAATTCATCAATTGAAGATTCTATAAGAAGAAGAACTTTGGTGGGTTTTCCTCTCAAGTTGGAGAAGGTTTTGGCCCTGCCTGATCGCCTACATCTTGTTCCTATTGTCTTATTGTTCTTTATGTTTTTGGTAGTTGTTTGATGATAGAGAACACTAATTATAATAAAGGAAAGAAGAAGTGAATCAAGAAAAACAAAAATACATCACAAGTAGCTATCAATAATAACAAAAATCTCCTGCGCTTGTTGCCCTTAGATTTCTCAACATGGTTTCAGAGCTAAGGTGACAAATCAAGGAAGGGTAGCTCAATAAGGGACACTCAAGCACTCAAATACCGAAGTTCTAGAAGGGTACCAAGGGCATCAAATCATCAAGAAGACTCTCATCTCCAAGGCATCTCGAAGAAATTCAAAACCCTTGTTCGATCAAAGAAGGCATCTACTCTTGAAACATTTTTTTGGGATCCACACTCAATCATCACCTCAAATACCCTATATCTACTCAAGAAAGAAAGGACTTTGATTTGAAGCATCTTGAAGACTACTCATCCAAGGGAAGCTAGATCAAAGGCGTTGTCATCATCAAAGATATCAAAGCAATCTCCCCCTCATTGAAGTAAGGATTTCATCTCAAAAGAAAATCCTTATCCTTGAAGAAGATCATCCAAGAAGCATCAATGCATCATCAAGAAGTCATCATCAATCATCATCAACAAAGGCATCAAGTTGAAGAGTTCATCTTCACTTGACAAGTAAGTATTTTTATTTCTATAACTAAATCTAGTAAAATGACTTCATTTTGCAAGGAGAACAACAAGTTAGTTGGGTCATTGAACTTCCTTGCATGGGAAAGGAGGATAGACTTAGTCTTCAAGGAAAATGAAGTATTGGTCATGTCAATGGCAAGGTCTCCAAACCATTTGAAGGGAAAACACTATCTAAATATATGAAAAAGGATCTAAGGGCTCAAAGGATTCTTGTAGAGTCCATCAAGGATTCCCTTATCCCCCATACAGTAGAGTTGGAGACATCAAAAAGGATATATGATAAGCTAGTAGAACTATTTTCTGAAAGCACGCCAGGAAAAGTCATATCACTAAGATTTGAACTATACAAATTGAAAGCATCAAAGGATGAAGTGATATCTACATGTCTCACAAAAGAATCTCAAATAAGGAATCAACTTCAAGATCTAGGAGAGATGATATTTGATAAAGAAATGATCACCATTGTTCTAAATGCACCAACTTATGAACAAGGTAACCTTATATTAAATGCCTGGGAGGAGAAGAAAGCTATCCCATTCAATAATTTGTGGTCTCTATGCAAGATAGAAGAAAATAGGTTGAAGGGAAGAAGTGATGAAGGATCAAATGAGTAGGTTCAAACATTTGTTGCCATGACTAGAAGAAAAGGGAAGTTTGGGAAGCTTAGTCCTCGAAAAAAAGAAGAACATGTCAAAGGTTCAATGCTATGGTTGTCATGTATATGGTCACTACAAGACAATTTGTCCAAAGTTCAAGAAGGACAACAACAAAAGAGGAAGGGAAGAAGTGGAGGAAGCAAAAGAGAAGAAATCCAAGAAAGAGAAAGTAAAAGATCTCTACGATGATTGAGATAGTCTTTCTCACCTAGTTCTTTTCAAGTTTATGTTCTCAAGTTTTCTGTTGTAAAGTATAACTATCATGGTAGGAATCGTTAGAAGCATGATAGGATGCATTATGGAGATAACATCATAGAAGCATATGATTGAAAGCAGGAGCTCATGACATCATCATAAAGAAGCATGTAAGATAGCTAAAATAGAAGTCTATAGCAATGACCTTTAGAAGGGTATAACTCTTGGTAACCTCAGTAGTACTTATGGGAAAAAGAAAGTCATCTAGCATAGAGCTCATCCTACATCATTGAAGAGGAGCATTTGTTGAATAAGGATGATCAAGATCCTCCATTGGAATCTTCTTTGGAAGGTTCACCTACTAGAAGAAGCGTCTCGCCAAGAATTCCAACTTGTATGGGATTCATGGGATAATGGTATGATGTTAAAAGAAGTAAAGCATATCAAGGAATTGAAGTTCTTCAATCAAGAAAGCCCTTAAAAGAAGTCTAGATGACCAAAAAAAAGAGACGATGTATGTATGCTTGGGTTTGATAAAATAGAGTCATGTCATATGGTTGCAGATAACATGAATGAGTGCTCTACCTTTGAAAGAATGCATGAAGGCATGGTTCACACATTGACTAGATAAAATCAGCATAATATGTCCTCATATGAAATATGAGGTGGTTGACAAAATTGAAGGAACTATGATTGGAAGTTCTTGGGAGGAAATGTGTGAATAAAGAAAGGAAGAGATCATGAAAAATGCAACTGTGGAGAAGGAAATCAACATCCAAGGACTAAAAGATTTGACTATGATATCTCCATGGGAAAGATATGAAGATCTTGATAAAGTTTGAAAAAGAAAGAGACCCTTGACGTTGTATATCTTTTTGGAGATGTGTCAATATATATGCAGGATGCTGATGCAAACAAGGAAATGTCATGATAAAAGGCCATCACAAAGGTAATTCTGGTTTAATATTCATTTTCTATTTTTGAACAATATCTGGATGGGATAATGCAGGGCTACCAAGGAAGGAGTTGTAGATGTCATCTACAACTGATATTAATGTGATAGGATGAAAGATTGTGAAGGAGTCATGACATGAAGAAGGTAGCAAGGCATGAAGGAAAGCCAAATATGGACTAATGGGCCACTTTCTGATGAAAAGAAGGATGACATGACTGACATAATTCCCGAATGAAATTAATGGATGGTCTGTGCCCTACAAGAAGTCCCAAAAGGATGTAAGCTCCATATCAAAGAAGAAACTCATGACATCAAAGGAAGGAGTCCTACAAGTAGCAATTTGTCCCATGATCTCCACCTAAGGAGCTACTGGAAGCAAGTCCTTGGTCAAGAGGGAGCTTGGTTAAGTCCCTGATTAAGAGGGAGCTTGGGTACATTCCTTTTATAGGAATGGGTACATTCCTTCATTGGAATGGGTAGATCCTCCCTAGTTAAGAGGGAGAGATAGACACATCATTCTTGTCTTCACTTGGGAAGATAGAATGGAGGATTGGGTAAGCATTTGGATTTTGTTACTCTTTGAGGATGTGATAAGGCACCCAAGACAAGAGTAGTTGTAGAGGACCGATATTCTTTGAGGATTGGGAATCCAAGATAAGAATAGTCATGGTGGAACATACTCTGAGAGATCTTGGGTGGGGTATGTTCCGAGAGAGACAATAATGAGGGTGTCTATAAATCGTTGGTCTCGCCAACATTATGCTCTGATCTTGTGGAGAGATAGAGTGGTTAGTCAAGGCCTTGCTATGTGACAATGCTGGATGATATGATGCTAAACATATGGGTTACCAATCCAACTCTTCTTATGAATACCTCCCTAGTTAAGAGGGAGTGTTGCAATATGTAACTAGGTTAGGTCTTCATAATGACGTGTAATATTGATTTTATGTATTCAATGAAAATAGAAAAATAAATTTATTATTATTGTTCTCGAGGCATGGGTTTCATGCTCAAGCGAAATTTATTTTAGGTCAAGCTCCTATTGAGAGCTTCTAGGACTTGTCATTGAGCCTATAAAGTCAAAAGAGTCATTGTCATGTATGAATAACCCTTCTTGGGCATGTTACATATTGTAAGAAAATTATTTGAGTCAAATTAGAGTCAAAGAACCCTCCAAGACCATGTCAAACATGCGAGCATGAAGTCGACCTCATGGAGCAACAAGTCAGCCTAAGGACATGTCAAGTCGACCTAATAGGAGGCTCAAGGAAGCCTATATATAGGGCACACAACCTCATTTGGAGACACTTCACTCTCACATACAAGTTCGATCATAAGGATAAGAAGAAGTATGAAGAAGAGGCAGACACAGGAAGGAGGAAAAGTCGAGCTATTTTGGATTTGTTTTGGGCTACTTCTCTCCACACGTGTGAATGAGTTAGGGCACATATTGCTACAGTGATGCTGAGTTGCAGAAGTGAAGTTGGGTCATCAAGAAGCGCTGGTTTGGAAGCCAATTTCTCTAGGAGAGAGAATCTACTCAAGCGAAGAAGTCGAAGAAGTCAAAGCTACAGTTTCTTGGCAAGTCGAAGTTGCAGTATCTGGGCAAGTCAAAGTTGCATTTTCTGGGAATGACGAAGTTGCAGTTTCTAGGCAAGTCAAAGTTGTTGCAATTTCGGAAGTTGCAGTTAGGTCGAAGTTGTTGGAAGGAGAAGCTATTCAAAAGGAAGCATTAACTTGGTTTTGGAGGGGTTCTTGGTCAAGAGTCTATGTCTTGGAATTCGTCAATTGAAGATTCTATAAGAAGAATAATTTCTCAAGTTGGAGAGGTTTTGGCCCTGGCTGGTTGCTTACATCTTGTGTCCTATTATCTTATTGTTCTTTATGTTTTTGGTAGCTATTTAATGATAAAGAACACTAATTACAATAAAGGAAAGAAGAAGTAAATCAAGAAAAATAAATATACATCACAAGCAGTTACCAATAAGAAGAGAAATCTCCTACGCTTGTTTCCCCCAGATTTCTCAACTCTTCAGCTGAATCAAACTGCCCTTTGAAGCCTCTATGCAAACTCACTGAGGAAATACTGTGGCCCTCATGTTGCTGACTCTTCGGCAATGGAACTTCATCGGAAATCACTGCTACTACGCCCTCTTACTTCTGCTTTCCTTATGGCTCAAACTTTGCTACTGAATAACTCGATTTGCCAAGGAACTTGTTCTCCTTGTGTCTTACAACTATGCTCAAGTGTATCTTCTTCATCCCCATCGACTTGCTCTTATAATCTCCAGTTGGATCACCAACGACCATGATTAAATCATTTTCAATGGCTAAGATAATCTCAAACTCGTTTCTAGAGCTTTCTCAACTTTTCTTAATTAATTACTATTAGTTAACCAGTTTTCCTAAGTTAGACTTGGGAAAATTTTAAAAGATGGTTAATTAATTTAATTAAGGCATTTCACAAGCTCATCTCGCGAAACTTTTTCTGGGTTTTGAAAATCGCGTGTTCTTAGCCTCTTTGACACAAATAGAGGCTAGAACACCTATTCAATGCTACAAAAATTAACACTCCCTCTTAGTGAGGAAGGTGTTTTCTCCCATAACATCTTCTCTCACGCTTCTGATGTCAGACATCTGTAACAACTTGTTACTGTCCACCAAGCTACTGCACATACTCTGATTCATCTGCTAACCCTGTAGCTAAACCATCCTGCATCTGCACTGTTGCTGACATTGCATTGTGCTACCCTGCACTACTGTCGACATTGCGCTGTCACCTTACACTGCTGCCAACACTGCCTGCGCTGCATTTGATCTTGTGTTGCTGTTGCAACTACTACAATTGAGAACTGATCTATTGATCCATTGTGTCCCTGCACCAACTCTGCAACTATCTTCTAAGTCTCTGGCTGCGAGTAGCATTTACTCTATCTACAGAGTAACTGTCTGCGCCCAACTCTTTCTGCGCCCGTCTAGTATTTCACTGCAACTGTCTCTCAAGATCTGACTGTGCCTACTAACACTGAATCTTCTACGACTAAAAACTGTGGGCTCCTGTAGCCAAGGTGATGATCCATATGAAGAGTATACTGCAACTACTGCTACTCTTCCATGGATCTTGCCTGATCCTGCAACTCTGAAGCACTATGCTCCTCCTCCATTTGGAGGTATAGCTACTACCAATGCAAATTCCAACCCGGAGGTTAGCTCATCTATCTCTGTCGAAGCCGCAGTCTATTGCTCCCCCTTCTTGTCCTTCTCTTTCTTGGGACACTGATTGCTGTAGTGACCAAATTCAACACACCTGAAGCATTTGATCTTCGACAGGTCCTTCTTCTTCTTTTCACCTCCCTTTGAGCTCTATCCCTAACTGGTACCCTTCTTCCCCTTTCCCTTAATGGCAAGGCCTACATTTTCCTCCTCAACCTTCAGTCCTTTGCTACTGCTGCAGGTAGTGCCCTGGACAAGATTGAGCCTCAGCTCCTCTTGTGTGAAGTCACTCCATAGGCATTCCTAATCAGGCATTCTGTAATGTCTAATGATTCCTTGAATAAACGTGGCCCACTCTGTAGCAAACCCATTTAGAGCAATTCACACAAGTTCACTGTCCTCTGGTTTTTCTCCTACAACTGCTAGCTCATCTCGAACATCTCAAATTCTGTTGAGATATGGAGTCACACCTTTAGCCTTCATTATCTTTGTGGTCCTCAACTTCTCTTTGATAACCATCTTCCGATTTTGATGGATCCTGATCATTGTGGAAAAAGTCTGCAAAAAATCCCGATTTAATCCAAAAAACGCGATTTTTTGAACTAAACGATTTAATCCCTCGACTTTTTGGCGACTTTTTCACAAAGGAAAAAATCGCGATTTTTTCCTTGACCCAAAAAGTCTGCCTCCCATCCCAGGTTGCAGATAAAGAGGCCGCAAAGGTGAAAAAACTGTAAATTGAAGCTTCCATCCATGCATTTTCAAGTTATTGCATTGTATTGTTTGTCATACTTCTTGCGAGAGTAGTCTCATTTGTAATCTGTTAGTTTTGAGGTTAAGATATGTTTTTGTTTTCCAAGGAAAAACAAATCTTTATACTTCATATTTCTAGTTAGAAAGCAAAGTATACATTGGCTAAGCCTCAAGGCTTTTAGTGATCCAGACTCTAACAACCATTGCTCCTTCAAAAGATTACAAAAGCACCAAAAGGATAGGCATACAACAGTCTTCCATAGAATGAACCCCACACCATCAAAAACATTGTTACAATTGTTGAAGGCTTCCAGAAGAAACAACAAAGAGGAGGTCATGAAGATCAAATAACAACACCCTGTCCAAAAAAAACAAAAACAGTGCCTCAAAAAAGAACCCATTTTCCAGACAGGGACAAAGTACTTGTGAAATCTTGTGACAGCAAAGATCCTTCCTGCAATGAGAGCACGTTTTGAAAGGGAATCTTCTTTAGTGGTGAACTCCTTGTAAATGTGGGGAAAGGTTATGTATTAGAAGTGGATTTTACCTCCAAGAGTTTTTGGATAATAGATGCCAAGGCTAGGTTAGTAATCTGATATCTACTGTTTTCTCAGAAAATAAGTAGCTTGGAGTCACCAAGCGTTAATTTTCACATCTACTGTGATGCTCACTGTTAATTTTCATTGGACCTACCTCCTGGCACCTTATCACCCAAGCAGATTACAGTTTACTGACTAAATGCATGACTTATTTCTTAATACAATTAGCGGAAACAAAAATTAGAAGGGGAAGAGGATCTCAGTGACTGATTACTTGATGACTTTTAGATGACTCATGATATACATTTATTATATTTTTTGTTGATATTTTGACTCTTGAGAGTTGAGACTTAGACAGGACTCAAAATTCAGGAGTTGATTCACTATTTTGATACGTGATGTAGCACTAGACTTCATATACATATTATATATTAGCTTACTTTACATGTTTATGTGGAAATGCATTTATTTGATGTTGTGGATACTCTAGATGTAAAAAAAAAAAAAAAATCGAATAAGTCTGTGTTTTTTTAATTTTGCCAACTTTTTGTCGAATTTTTCAAAAAACTCCCAATTTTGATGAGTTTTTCAACTTTTGGACCTTTGCCGAATTAATCCCGACTTCGACTTTTTCCACATTGGATCCTGGTATAGCTTCACAACAACATCCCACATGTCCTTTGTCGTATTCTTTTCTGCAATATGCAGGACAATATCACCCCGGACCATCCAAGACCATCCATTTCCATTTCCTTCTTGTATTCGTGGAACTGGGTAGGATCTCTCAGTACAACTATTATTCGTGGAACTGGGTAGGATCTCTCAGTACAACTACAATTGTTGTCATGAACTCCTTTAGGCCATGCTCATTCGACAAGAATAGCATCCCAACATTCCAGATGGCAAAGTTTAAGGCTTTGTCAAGTCTATCCTGATCTTTGGGACTTGCTGCGACCATCTTTACAGAAACTCAAAACTGGGAAATAAACAGGAATCTCCTCCCTTTCTTGCTTGGCCTCGCTCCGCTATTCACACTCTTTGAGGAATGCAGAGATCTGCTCTTGTTTGCCTTTGAAAGTCTCCTTCAACTCTCACTTTGCTTGCTACCTGAATTGAGCAACTCGCCCAACCTTCCAAGAGTCCTCTGGGATATGGCATATGCTCCGCTGCCCCTGAAGCTCCCACTGGTTGACTAGAAAAATTGCTATGTTCTACTGCAAATGGAAATCACGGATCTCCTCCTGAAAACTGGATTTGGAATCCTATGAGAAATTTTGGAAATTCCACTTTAGTGTGCTTTTCTCTTCCACCCAATGCTGATCTACTGCCACAAAACTTTGCTGCAAACCAACTGCGCCCAGATCTGCTTAACGAATTGACTGATTTGCTCACTGGAATCCTCTATCCGACAAATCCACAAGCTGCAAATCTTTGCTACTGAGGCTGATAGAGTTTTCCTGCACCTGCAACTAGAAAATCGAACCCTCCTGCCTCTTCAAATCACAATTCTTGATGGCCTGCACATATCTGAGAAATTTTGCTCAGAAACTCCCTTTGAAGCTGCAAAATTTATCCTTCTCGCTACTGAGCCTCCTGTCTAATCTTCAATGCTCTGAAACCATGTGAAAGTTTCCATGAATTGCAACAACTGGAATTTATTCTTCTAATTGATTAATTATGCAATTTATTTGTGTTAAAATTGGCAACTAGGGCCAAACTCCATGTGGGTCTTTTTATTTATGGTGGCTGATATTCTCTTGGATTCATCTAGTTAAGAGGTGTAGGATTGATCTAAAGATCATCCGGTTCCGACATGTATTCATGGAGATATGAATTTATTTGTGTTATGGGACAATTTGTCAAGATCGGCCAGCAACCAAATTGCCCCCACTTATCCTCAACATTTTACTATAAATAGAAGAGGTTTGCAAGTCATTTGGGACACACACTCACACCTCTTGTGATCTTGTCCTCTCCACTTCTTTGGGTTTTAGTGGAAGGAAGAGTCCCTAAGAGTATACGCTGTCCTAGAAGGTTTGCCCTAGCCCTAAACGCTGTGTAAAGAGATCTATACGTTGCCCTTATCTACATTCATGGAGGATGATTAGAGGAATCTTTGCTGCCAAAAGGATGCTCTTATAACACAGCAAGGAAAGGCTTCTATGCTGGTATGGAGGAGCCCTAAACGTTGCCCTAATAAAGAACCTAACGTTGTCATGGAAGTGAATCTAACACAGTCATGGAAGAAGGTTTAACGCAGGCCCTAACTACTGGCCTTATTCCACTCTAATTCGCTGGAAAGAAGAGGTCTCTTCCGCAAGTCAAATGAGGGTTCTATACAGCTAGAGGAGGATCCATTCACGCTGTCATAAAGGAGACCTTTATATGCAACAAGATATATGCTGCCAATGGATGCTCCAAAAGGAGCCCTCGCTGTAGTCTCTCATACAGTTGGATGCAGTCCTAAGGAGAGGATATACCCTAGCCGCAGATACTAATGAGAGCTCTTTGCTGTCAATGAAGGAGCTCTATGAACGTTGTCCTAATGGAGGATGATCATCACATTGACCAGGAGGCTCCTACACAGTCATAAGAGAGGCCCATTAATAGTCTTGTGAAGACTCATATTGCTGTTCAAAGAGATCCTTACATGCTATCCTAAGATGACCTAAACCACAGTTTATTAGCAGCTCAAAGAGACCTTGTTGTAGTAACCTTAATTGTTGTCATGATGCCATATTGTTGTAGATGACAACGTGGCCTAATTAAGGACTGTTTGGGCATATTGGTGATGATCCGTGAGCTTGATTTGAAGGGTTGCTTATCTACAACTAGCTGCTTTGCTAGGCTGCAAGCCATAGCAAGCAACGAAGGCTGTCCCATGACAGTATTGCAGTATGCAGCATATAGGTGACAGTGATGATGGGTGCAACATAGTGGATTGGTGCAGCATGATGAGATGTAGCATAGTGGATTAGTGCAACATGATGAGATGCAACATAATGGATTAGTGCAGAGTGAAGTCGAAGCAAAGAAGATTATCAGAGTGGCGCAGTGGAAGCATTTGGTGGCCTATCTAAAGGTCACTTCAATGGGAAGTCCGGATCTAAGGGCGGAAGGAAAGACATATGCCTTGCTTGCAATGAGTTTGGCCATTATGCGAAGGAGTGTCCAAATAAGGGACACATCACTTGATGATGATAACAATCATTCCAGGGGCATCTTCAATGATCGAAGGAATGACAGGTACAATGGCAAAGGAAAAAGGAATGCAGGTCATCAAGGAAATGGCCGAATCTTCAAAGAAAGCAAGGAACTCCAGGTATGAAGAATCAAATGTTGTTTCTGAGAAGCTAAAGGAGTATTATCTTAGATTGGCACTCTCCATGGCTTCTCCATGACTTCTCCTCCAGACTCTTTGGGAATATGGCTTATTGATTGTAGTGCTTCAGGGCACTTCATCAGATAGAAGGAAACTCTCTCTAATTTGATAAAGAGGGAGATAATCGTGGAGATTATTCTTGGAGAAAATGCCACCAATCCCAGAAAGGGTGTAGGGAATGTTACCCCTCAATTGAATGAGTGTAACACGATTCATTTACAAGAAGTTCTTTATGTACCTGATCTCAAGAAGACGCTCATGTCGATTTCGACAATGGAAGTCAAAGGTTTCAAGGTGGCATTCATCAATAGAAAGGTACGTGTTCGGAAAAAGAATTTTAAAGATACCTTTTGTAGGGTTGGCAATTTGTATCAAGTTGCATGAAGTCCATTGGGGACCATGTCAATTGACACATCTCTTCTATAGCACCAGAGGGCTGCTCATTATGGGGCCTTACCCGATGTGAGTCAAATGATGAAAGGGATGCTTGAATTCAAGAAGAGCATGGAGGTACATGTCCGAGATGTACCGAAGGAAAACTTACAAGGGGACCATGCCCCTCATGTAGCAAGTCCACAGATTTGGAACAACTCGAGGGGTTTGAGATTCATGGTCGGGAATCTTATGTGTGCAGGTGGAAGAAAGCCCTCTATGGCTTGAAGCAAGCACCCCGGGCTTGGTATGAAAGGATAAACAACTATCTGATGAAGTTGAGATTCACTAGGAGTGAAGCCGATCCAAACCATTGCTTGAAGGTTGTGCAATATGAAATCGGATTTGTCCAAAACAGGCCACGTGTCTGAATCCCATCATTCCGACACGATTCGATGGGAATTTGAATCCTAAAATGGGACACCATCGAATCTTGGTCGTGTCCCGTTAGAACACTTCGTGTCTCGATTTTGGGATTCGAATCCCAAAAAAGTGAGGGCTTATGAGGTTTATGAGGGAGGGTTTATGAAATTTGTGAAGGTTTATGAGTGAGGGTTTATGAGGTTTGTGAGGGTCTATGAGGGTTTATGAGGTTTGGGAGGGTTTATGAGGTTTGTGAGGGTTTATGCAGATATTTGAATTTTGTATGTACTATGAATGCTATGATGTTACTAACATACTTTGTAAACATTAAAACTAACATCTAGATGAAGATTTATGTTTGAAATCAATGAATTTGTATCATTAATGAGAATTTGTGTAAGAAATATCAATTTTTAAATATATATATATATATATATATAATATATAATAATAAAATAATATATAACGAATCCTACGTGTCCTGTTCCGAGGGGTCAATATGTCTGAATCCGACACTCGAATCCCTGTATCCTACGAATCTCGAATCCCCGTGTCATGTGACTTAGGTCGTGGATGATAGATCTCTCATACTAGCACCTTATGAGGACGACCTCTTTCTAACAGGTGCAAACCCTCTCATTTGCAAAAGTAAGAGGGAGTTGGATTCTAGATTTGGAATGGTGAACTGCAAGCCCATGACTACCTAGATGAAGCGTAACTTTAAGAAGTTATGCGGTAGTGATGCCAGACTTGATTTGGGAAATGCCTGCGAGTTCCATAAACTCCTACTAGCATTGATGTTTTTGGTGAACTCCTGTTCGGATATATGTTTTGCAGTTAGCATGTTGAGCTCATATATGGTTGAGCCTCACTAAATTGGTGCCAAGAATCCTTTGAGATATCTTTAGGGCACAATCACTCATGGATTGAGATATGCTGCCGGAAATGTGAAGCTTCATGATTATTCTGATGATGATTAGGGAGGCAGTGTGGATGATCGCAAGAGCACTTCTATGCGCTGGTTCTTTTTAGGTTTTGCTTCGATATCTTGGATGACCAAGAAGCAGAAGTTGGTTGCTTTGAGCACCGCTGAGGCCGAATACATAGTTAGAAGTATGACCTCGTGTGAAGCTGCCTGGTTAAAGAAGCTCTTCAGTGAGCTGTTTGGACACGTGCTGAATACCATCGTGATCTTTTGTGACAACCGGAGGGGGATTCGATTGTTGAGGAATCCCGGGTGCTATGATCACTCCAAGCATATAAACATCAGGTACCACTTTATCTGGGCTATGGTACATCGAGGAGCAAGAAGGCTCCACCGCATTACGACTGATGTGCAAGTTGCCGATATTTTGTCGAAGCCCTTGGGAAAGGTCAAATTCTTGACTTTCCGAGAATGACTAGGAGTCGTGGAGAGACTCTTTCCTAAGGGTCTTGTATGATATGGACATTGAGCTCTAGGAGCTTTAGGGTGCTTGGGGGTACATCTTGGAGCGTTGAGCAACCATAGGATGAGTTGTTCAACCTTCCCCTAGTGGTCTACTATGTAGGCAGGATGAGTGGTTCATCCTTCTCTTGCCAAGATACAATCATAGGATGAGTGGTTTAGCCTTCCCCTAGTGATTTGTTGTGTACAGGGTGAGTGGTTCAGCCTTCCCCTGGGGTACCCCAAGGTGACATGTAGGTAGGATGAGTGGTTCATCCTTCTCCTGCTGAGACATCCTACACATGCAGTTTGGGACTCATGGGAAGTACCTCTCATTTGGCCACTGAGTAGGGAAATGGGGATAGGGACCATAGTAGTACTGATGGACGCATCGTGTAACTACCGTACTCCCTATGCTAGGATGATATTGATCTGGGATCAATTGGAACTGACTTCGGGTCAGTAAGAGTGATATAACTCACTCTCTTTTGGAATTGATTTCGGATAAGTAAGAGTGGTATGATACACTCTCTTTATTTGGAACTGATTTCGTATCAGTAAGAGTGGTATGAGACACTCTCTTTTATGTGGGACTGACTTCAGTTAGTAGAGGATGATATGATACATTCTCTATCACTTCTTCTTCATAGTTCAACAGAGCAGAGCAGTGCAGGGCATTGATGGCAGAGATAGTACAGTCTGGCAGATGGATTAGCAGATGGAGTTCTCCCCAGTTGAGAGGGAGTGTTAAAATTGGCAATTAGGGCCAAACTCCATGTGGGTCTTCTTATTTATGGTAGCTGATAGTTTTCTTGCATTCCTCACGTCGAGAGGTATAGGATTGATCTAAAGATCATCCGATTCCGACATGTATTCATGGAGATATGAATTTATTTGTGTTATGGGACAATTCGTCAAGGTCGGCCAGCGACCAAATTGCCCCCACTTATCCTCAACATTTTACTATAAATAGAAGAGGTTTGCAAGTCATTTGGGACACACACTCACAACTCTTGTGATCTCTTCCTCTCCACTTGTTTGGGTTTTAGTGGAAGGAAGAGTCCCTAAGAGTATACGTTGCCCTAGCCCTAGATGTTGTCTAAAGAGATCTATACGCTACCCTCATCTACATTCATGGAGGATGATTAGAGGAATCTTTGCTGCCCAAAAGGAGGCTCTTATAATGCAGCAAGGAAAGGTTTCTATGCTGGTATGGAGGAACCCTAAATGCTGCCCTAATAAAGAACCTAATGCTGTCATAGAAGTGAACCTAACACAGTCATGGAAGAAGGTTTAACACAGGCCCTCACTGCTGGCCTTATTCCACTCTAATTTGCTGGAAAAAAGAGGTCTCTTCCGCAAGTCAAATGAGGGTTCTATACAGCTATAGGAGGATCCATCCATTCACGTTGTCCTAAAGGAGACCTTTATATGCAACAAGATATACACTGCCAATGGATGCTCCAAAAGGAGCCCTAGCTGTAGTCTCTCACACAGTTGGATGCAGTCCTAATGAGAGGATATACCCTAACCGCAGATACTAATGAGAGCTCTTCGCTGTCAATGAAGGAGCTTTATGAACGTTGTCCTAATGGAGGATGATCATCACATTGACCAGGAGGATCCTACACAGTCATACGAGAGGCCCATTAATAGTCTTGTGAAGACTCGTATTGTTGTTCAGAGAGATCCTTACATGCTATCCTAAGATGACCTAAACCGTAGTCTATTAACAGCGCAAAGAGACCTTGTTGTAGTACCCTTAATTGTTGTCACAATGCCACATTGCTGTAGATGACAACGTGGCTTAATTAAGGACTATCTAGGCATATTGGTGATGATCTGTGAGCTTGATTTGAAGGGTTGCTTAATCTATAGCTATAGCTAGTTGCTTTGCTAGGCGGCAAGCCATAGCAAGCAGCTAAGGCTGTCCCATGACAGTGTTGCAGTATGCAACATATAGGTGACAGTGATGATGGGTGCAACATAATGGATTAGTGCAGCATGATGAGATGCAACGTAGTGGATTAGTGCAACATGGTGGATTAGTGCAGAGTGATGAGAACAACTCTGTGATGGGTACAACACAGTGATGATGGGTGCAACATGGTGCGACGCAGTGATTGGAGCAACACAGTGATGATGGGTGCAGCGTGGTGCAACACAATGATGGGAGCAACACAGTGATGAAAACAACTCAGTGATGGGTGCAACACTATGATGGGTGTAGCATGGTGATGGAATCACCTTGGCGAACCAGTTGAAGCAGTATGCCTTCACTTGAGTTCAGATCAACTACCTCATTTGTTATCTTCCTAGTGAAGATCTCTACTCTTATTTTGACAAGTCAAAATGTTGACTTCTGATATATATGTACTATCTCTCTCTCTGCTGAACTATTGAAGAATATAAGAAGAACTAATCAAGGGTCTCCCCACATTGGGGTTTGTCCTTGGTTGGCTCCACATCTTGTGTCCTCTTGTCTTGGTTTGTCTTCTACAATTTATGTTTATATTCTATTTGCATTTTACTATCATGCTAAATGTGATTGCTAATCTGGAATTGATATTGAACTAACATGGAAAATTGAAGTAAATTTGCTCTTAGCATAGAACAGACCTAAAATTAACAATTTGTTACGACAAATAACGAATAAATCACATTGCAATTTTTCATAATAAAATTACACTGTGGAAAATAAACTGGCACTGAGAAAATAAATACACACAATAAAAATGACACCAATATTTTTGGACTAACGTCCCCAAAAAAACCTCGAAGGGAAAAGCGGTGCAACAGATGAGGTTTTTTTTAATATTATGAAGTAGCAAAATCTGAGTACAATAATCTAGATCAAGGTTACTTGAGAGCGGAAGCGAAAGCAGGGTGCAGGGTGCGGGAGTGAAAGTGGCAGGGGGGAGCGACATTTTCAAAAGCCCCTGGTTTGGGAGCGAATTGGGAGTGAATTTTATATAATATATATTTTTATATATTTTGATGCATATATGTCAACAAAAGCATGTAGAATGATGTAATATATATAAAAAGCCATAAAAACTTGGATTGAACCATATAACATTAATCATCTAGAAGTTATAATCTTCATCAACCATGTCCACAAGTTAGTAACATACAACATACTGGAGTCTCATTATTCATTAATCTTAAAGTTTCAAGCTTTCAAAATTCGATATATAGCATTTATCACCATTGATACAAAAGTTGTAACTTGTACTTGTAACCATTACCATTACCATTACCAAGTAACCAAACGATAACAAAAAATATCTAACATGAAATGAAATGTTTCAACTTTCAATTTTCATGAGACATCATATTCATAATTCATTACCAATGAGTTATAAATGCCAACTTCAAACACCAAACTTAAATTATCATATTATTGTTTACAAAAAATACCACAATAAATATGAAAGAGTCAATAGTTATAAAAAGTACTAGAAACTAGAAAAGAAAAGTAAATCTATTATCTATTGCTTGACCCTCTTGCCACGAGAAATTTCTAATTTCTTGTCTCGAGCTTTATTGAGAGTCTCCTCCTGCACAGTCAAACGACCTTGGTGCTTCTAGTTAAATACAATTTCCATACCCTAGTACCCTAGGTGCTATTGATTATTGGGAGTCTCCCCCACAGAGAGGGATTGGTGCTCTTGATTAAATACAAGTTCCATACCTTAGTAGATGGAAAAATCCAATTATACATTGCAATCCCCCCAATCTTGAATTCCTGAAAAAATGATAAGTCGGCTGGAGTTTGAGTGAGATCTAAAATTCTACTTTTTGCATATGAAATGCAATGAGGTCAGAACCACTCTCAAACATCCTGAGTCATTTCATGGCAATGTTAAAAATTTAAGTAAAAGGATCCTTTTACTTTAAGAATTTAACATTACCATGAACTGCATATCAACACTAGGGCCAAATTCTTGTTTCCAATCTTCACCTGCTCCCTCTATCACTCCTAAATTGGCAGGGAGCAAATTTTGTTTTAGAGAGCGTGCTCCCGATGCGCTCTTGCCTGGAGCACGCTTCGGGAGTGGGTTTGGGGGGGAGGTGCTCCATCACAACCCTAATCTAGATGCTTGACTGACAATCCTCCAACAAAATAATCTGGCCAATAATTGTGAGACAATTTGTCTCACTAGACAATTGATCCTACTCCAAAACTAACTGTCTCAGCCACTCGAATGCCCTTGCGCAAGCCTAGCGCATACCCTACTCACACTGCCCGAGGAGTTGCCTGGAAACTGTCATTCTCCCTGATTCTGCCTCTTGAAATGATTTGCTTGGCCTCCTAGAAATTAGCACCTGAATCGGTCTCCTCTTCAACTAAATCAAATTGCCCTTTGAAGCCTCTGCACAACCTCACTGAGGATATACTACGACCCTCTTGCTACTGATTCTCCGACACTGGAGCTTCACCAGAAATCACTACTACTGTGCCCTCTTACTTTTGGTTTTCCTGGCTCGAACTCTGCTGTTGGACAGTTTGGTTTGCCAAGGAACTAGCTCTCTTCGTATCTCACAATTGTGCTCAAGTGTATCTTTTTCATCCCCATCGACTTGCTCTTATAATCTCTCGTTGGATCACCAACGACCATGATTAAACCGTTATCAACGGCTAATATAACAAAACACAAGCATATGGAAAACCAAGAAATAACTCAGAAAGAAAGAGTTCTTTGTATTCGGTTCAATTAATAAGAAAGTGAAAGCTTTTTTAAATAGGTTACAATAGCCTTGAGCCAATCCACTTTATGAATGTGGGATAGATAAAAAAGGTGAAATAAGACATAAAAGCATAAATCTAACTTAAAGTCAACATGACTTTATTAATACCTAAGTCTACTTTCTAATTGACCATTATTAACTTAATATATAATTTAATACCCTCCCTTAATGATCAATTTGCTAACTACACCAAGCTTATCCCAGAATTTTACATATTTTTCAGGACCCAAAGACTTGGTAAGAATATCTGCAGTTTGACCTTCTGTGGGACAATAGTGCAGTTTAATAGATCCATCTTCAACAAGTTGTCTGATGAAATGGCGGTGTATATCAATATGTTTGGTATGCTCGTGGAAGACTGGATTTTTGGCAAGTTTCATCACCCCTTGATTATCACAGAAGAGGGGTGTAGGCTCTGTTTGCTACATATGCATATCTGAAAGCATCCTCTTGACCCAAACTGCCTTGCATGCTCCTTTCACTGCTCCTCAATATTCTGCTTCTGTTGAGGAACTGCCTCGCACGCTCCTTTCACTGCTCCTTGATATTCTGCTTCTGTTGAGGAAAGGGCTACTGCATGCTGTTTCTTGCTGGTCTAGTTGACTGCACCTGTGCCATGGCTGAAGACATCTCCAGAAGTGAGTTTTTTGTCATCAACAAAACCTGCCCAATCTGAATCTGTATATCCACACAACCTAGGTTCTTTGCTACTGTAATACAAAATGCCAAAGTCAAGTGTCCCTTTCACATATCTCAGTACCCGCTTTGTTGCAGTCCAGTGCTCTACTTTTGGTGCTATCATGAATCTGGAAATGAAGCTCACAGCGAAACATAAGTCAGGTCTAGTGGCTGTAAGATATATCAAGCTCCCCACTAGTTGCCTGTATAGGGACTCATTAACTGCCTTAGAGTCTGTTTGGGCTGAAAGTTTCAATCCTTTCTCCATAGGTCTAGACGAGATCTTGCAATTTGTCATTCTGAATTTATCCAGCAAACTCCTGGCATATTTGGATTGTGAGATAAAAACACTGCTACCTATTTGCCAGACTTCTACACCTAGACAATAGGGTAGGAGGCCTAGATCAGTCATGTCAAAAACTTTGCTTATGTTGTTTTTTACCTGTTCTATAACCTTTTCCTCACTACCATTGACAATGATATCATCTACATATATAACCAGAAGGATGATATCATTACCAACTCTTTTGACATATTGGAATCTGAAGGACTCCGCTGGAACCCCTTTTCATCCAAATATCTGTCAATCTTTATGTACCATGCTCGAGGTCCCTGTTTCAAGCCATATAGAACCTTCTTTAGTTGACAGACCAAATGCTCTTTTCCTGAAACCTAGAACCCCTGTGGTTGCTGCATGTAAACTTCTTCCTGCAAATCTCCATTGAGGAAGGCACTCTTTATGTCCATTTGATGGACCTTCCAGCCAAACTGTGCTGCCATGGCTAGAACAAGGCGAATGGTGCTCATCTTTGGTGTAGGAGCAAAGGTCTCTTAATTATCTAGGCCTTCTCACTGAGAGAATCCTTTTGCAACCAATCTTGCTTTATGTTTGTCAAGTGTACTATCTGCTTTATACTTGACCTTGTAGACCCATTTGCAGCCAATGGTTTTCTTCCCTGGTGGAAGAGATGTGAGATTCCAAGTCTGATTTTTCATCAAACTTTCATGTTCAGGTGCCATGGCTTTCTCCCATTTAGGTCTTCCTTTTGCCTCCTCGAAGTGTTGTGGCTCATATATTTCCTGTAAGTTAGCCATAAGAGCAAAGTTAACCATAGATGGTTGTTGTATGCTCTTTCCTCTCGATGATCGTCCCTCGACCATTTCTCCTATCTGAACATCACTAATGGTGTTATGCCACCATTTGGGTCTTTTCATGGGATCTCCACCACCCAAATCAATCTTGCCACCATGACTTGGGCTACTGGTATGAATGGCATTTGACCGTCGAATCAAACTGTCAGAAGAAGAAATTACTGAATGACTAAGAGTCTCATGCTCATCTTCCCCCCCTTCAGGTGGAGCTTCCTGAAGCCTAACACCCGAATTTGATGGTACATCTGGGTGTTCGATAATTCTGGACTCATAAGAAGGTTGGAAGGGTCCAACATCCTCATCAACAACAACATCTCTGCTAAAGGTCACTTGATTAGTGGCAATATCAATCAACCTGTAAGCATCAATTTCTTACTCTTTGGACCTAACTTGCTTCTTTTCTGGGCTGGAATCCAAGTGTAAGCAGTAGATCCAAAGACTTTAAGGTGACTTACTTTGGGCTTTCTACCAGACCATGCTTCCTCTGGTGTCTTTTGCTTTATCGCCATCGTTGGAGATCTGTTCAGCAAGTAAGTTGTTGTGAATACTGCTTCAGCGCAAAACCTGTGTGGAATACATTTGTTCTGCATCATACATCTGGCCATCTCTGTGATGGCGCGGTTTCTTCTTTCAACCACTGCATTCTGCTGTGGAGTGTAGGGTGTAGTGTATTGTCTCTTGATGCCATGTTTAGAACCAAATTTATTAAATTCTTTGGAACAAATTCACCATCATTATCAGATGTAAGAGTAGTTATGTTTCAACCTGACTCTTTTTCTAATAATGCTTTGAATTTTTAAAATTCATTAAACACTTTTGGTTTCAATTTCAGAAAATACACCCGCACCTTCCTACTGAAATCATCAACAAACAAAAGAAAATACTTGGCACTGGTGATTGCTGCCGTGTTCATTGGTCCACAAATGTCCGCATGAACGAGTTTAAGGACTCTTTGTGCCCTTGAAGCCTGTCCTTCATCAAAGGGTGATCGATGCTGCTTCCCAAGTTGGCAAAGCTTCACAAACTCCCTGAATCTTCAGTGGTATGTCCGGAATTCCATCAACCAATTTCTCTCGAGCCAACAAAGAGGGAGAAGTCATATTGAGATGACCATGCCTCAAATGCCATAGTGTACTGATATTTGATGCAGATTTGGCTGCCAATGCGTGTTCTTTGACCTGGCCAATGTCCATTAACCTGAATAAACCATGAATAAACCATGATCCTCCACACCAAGAGCAACAGTCTTCTTGGTGCCCCTTTCAACTATATAACATTTATGATTGCTAAAGTTGATATCTAGATTGGGGCAGTGCCTCATAATTTGACAAACTGATAGCAGATTAAGTTCCATACCTGGCACATAGTAAACATTGAGAAATAGTAACATATTCTCTCCGAAGGAAATTTGGACATTTCCTTTACCAACTACTGTATATTCCGCCCTACCACCAAAGATCACAAAATCTTTGGACGAACACGACTCAAACTCTATATACCAATCCTTCTTGTTGGTAAAATGTCGTGAAGCTCTTGAATCAATATACCAAGCAGACGATTTGGAACAATCTGCTTGTGTTGTGGCTATGAAGGCAAAGAAGGCTGATTCCTTCTCCTCTATTTGTTCTGCGACATGTGTCTTTTGCTGAGGCCCTGCCTGGTTGGATTTTTGGTCAGCCAACCGTTTTCTGCAGTACCTGTTCATATGGCTGGTCTTGCTACAATAATTGCAAGTGATGGTCTTTTGTCCCTGGGAACCATCCTCCCTGCTATGCCGACCTTTATTTTTTGGCTCCTTTGCCTTTGAAATTTGCTGCAAAGGCTTGTTCAGAACCCTCTGTCTCAGTGTTGTTGCCAAGCTGTTTCTTCCATCGATCTTGCTGTAAGAGCTTGTTGCAAAGCTCTTCGAACTTCAAGTCAGCATTTGTAGTAGTGATATTGAGGGTTTCTGTGAAGTGCTCATAGGCTTGTGGTAAGCTTTTTAGCGTGATAACCACCATGTCCTGATCTTCCAGCTTCCGATCAATGGCCTCCAACTAATCTCGGATGTCCTTGATCTTGACCAAATGCTCCTGCAACAAGGCAACCTCACTCATCGTGATCGAGAACGACATGTTCTTCAGAAGGAAAGCCCGCCCTTTGTCATAAGTTTCATGAAGATCTTTTAAATGCTTCCAAACTTCTGTTGAAGTTTTTCCTGTTTGTACTTTAGGAAGCATTTCATCAGTAACAGACAATTTGATTAGCATCATGGCCTCTCTGTCTTGGCCATCAAACTTTTCCCGATCTTTACCCACAACTGTCGGTTGGGTAGTTTTGCTGAGAACAACATCATCCAAGCGACGGTACTAAAAAATTGCCAACATCTGTTTCCAAGTGTTGTAGTTCTTCCCAGAGAACTTCTGGCTGTTTTCCAACATAATATTGGTCAAAGAAGCCATCCCTGCAAGCAAACTTGGTAGATCTGTTACCAAACTGATCAATTTCTCCTCGGAGCTGTTGATAATCAAGAAATCAACGACTTAAAAACACCAGATCTGCACATCTGAGCAACAAATTAGGTACAAACAAATCCAATCTGCTCCTAAACAATCTGATTTGGCAAAAATTGAGAGAAATTGTAGAAATTACAGCCAAATTTCAATCAATTCTGATGAATTACCACTCAATTTGGACAAATAGTGGTCCAATTTTGAAAATTACAGTCCAATTTGGAAAGTTGACTATCAATTCCAAAATTACTGTCTGTAATTTCGAAATTACAGGGTCAATTGCAGAATTTAGATGTTGTACGGCAAAAATAAAAATAAAAACTGGTGGCTGAGCGCGATCCCTCGATCCTTCACTGCCAGCAGCAGTCCCTAGATCCTTCACTGCCAGCAGCAGTCCCTAGATGTTGTGCGGCAAAAATAAAAATGAAAACTGGTGG
Source organism: Pinus taeda (assembly GCA_000404065.3). NCBI lineage: Eukaryota > Viridiplantae > Streptophyta > Pinopsida > Pinales > Pinaceae > Pinus > Pinus taeda. The sequence goes on along the minus strand of APFE030479732.1, from coordinate 54,431 downwards.
CTGAAACAACCTATTGACCCGAAAAACTTTTGGCTCTCCACTGTGCTAGAGTGCGATCCCTAATAAAAACTGGTGGCTGAAACAACCTATTGACCCGAAAAACTTTTGGCTCTCCACTGTGCTAAGAGCGCGATCCCTCGATCCTTCACTGCCAGCAGCAGTCCCTTGGATCTTCACGCCCTCACAGTTCTGTGGCTTGGAAACCTTGCTCTTATACCATATAACGAAAACATGAGCATATGGAAAACCAAGAAATAGCACAGAATGAAAGAGTTCTTTGTATTCGGTTCAATTAATAAGAAAGTGAAAGCTTTCTTATATAGGTTACAATAGCCTTGAGTCAATCCACTTTATGAATGTGGGATAGATCAAAAAGGCTAAACAAGGCATAAAAACATAAATCTAACTTAAAGTCAACATGATTTTATTAATACCTAAGTCTACTTTTTAATTGACCATTATTAACTTAATATATAATTTAATAGCTAAGATCATCTCAAACTCGATTCGTGTGAGTTTCTAGAGCTTTCTCAACTTTCCTTAATTAATTACTATTAATTAACCAGTTTTCTTAAGTTGGACCTGGGAAAAATTTAAATGATGGTTAATTAATCTAATTAAGTGATTTTACAAGCTTATCTCGCAAAACCTTTTCTGGGTTTTGAAGATCTTGTGTTCTTAGCCTCTTTGACACAAATCGAGACTAGAACACCTGTTCGATGCTACAAAAACTAACTGGAGGGGAAACTAATTCCAGGTGACTTTTTAGGAAGTACTTCCCTCTCTAAGAGGGAGTGTTGATGTTTGTAGGTTGGGCAGGTACTTCTGCACAGACCTAAGTGTTTAGGCATGTAGAAGTCGCCTAATACACCCTTAACCTTTGCAATCACTTTAGTGATTAAAGTAATTTCTTTTATAAGATAAAGGGAGTTAATCTAATGAAATGCAAAGGCTTTTGCATTAGTGAATTAAATGTAATCTCAACTGTCAATCTCAAGCAATGTTGAGATCTAATCTTAATCATTGTTCACTTTGGAGATTAGGGTTGTGGATTTGGTCAACAACTCAAGTTTCTAATAGAAGGGCTAGGTCAAGAGAGAAGATACACGCTACAGCAATGAGTGAGCACAAGACTTGAGAGGAGATCTCAGTGATTGGGTGGAGAGTTTTATCCAAGTGTGCCGGGTTCGAGGAAGGTGCAAGGGTGCAACAAAGGAGATCCAGATCAACCAAGAAAGATTAGGGACAGATCTAGGGCTTGATCAGCTGGATCAGATCCAGATTTATTGTTATATGCATTTTTCTCAATTTGGACCATTTTCCCAGAATAGGAGCCCGAGTAGGTTCTGATCATTTTAATGAAGAACTGATTTTATTGGGCAAAAAATCTGAGTAATGTGCATGTGTGAGATTGGTTGTTTTATTTATTTTCGTTGAATAATTTAGGTAGATTACAGTTGTATTTTTATTCAGCAGATCTGTGATAAAGCTTCTAGGAATTAAATTGCTAAGTTGCTGGGTTCAGAACTTAACAAAATCTCTGCCCAAAAACAGCCCACAAACCCACAATTTTTGATAAATCTATTTAAAAACAATAGCAAAACACATAGATCTGCTCACTAACTGTACTGAATCATGCAGATTTTGACAGATCTGCCCAAAAACAATAAAATAGTGAATTTCTCCTTGGATCTGCTGAAAATAAATAAATCAGTAGTTGAATCTTCTGAGTTTGCAATGTTGGGCAACAATACAGAGAAGAACAAATCCAATCTGCTCCCAGATCATCGAAATTGTAAACAAAGTTGAGAATTCACTGGAAACAGGTCATATAGCTATGCATTACATACATACAATCAAAACCTGTTTGGTGGCTTGAATTTTCTATTGTACAGTCATATGGGTCATTGGTGGATGAATTGTTGTTCTGTCCAGCATCAATTTAGGGAACATATATTTGGTGGCTTAAATTTTTTGGTGTAATAGCTGTATGGCTCACCAGCGGCTGAATCTCTGTTTTGTACAGTGGTACGATCCATTGCTTCTCCCTATTTTGTGTCTCTAGTGACATATGATGCCCGATTTCGCTCAGCAACTTGGTTTTGGTGTTTGAATGGCGGCCATACAGTCTCAAATACACTCGAATCTTCATTGGCAGTTGAAGTTTGATGGTCTTTGTTATTGATCGTTTTAGCAGTCCCAGCAAGGTCCTCCAAAGCGCTAAGGTGGTATCATGTAGGAATAAGTGCCCACTATTGCCTTGGTGCAAGTCCCCACTCTTGAAGCCTAACTCCTATTAAAAGGTTACGAGAGACATTTTTAACACACACAAGTGACTTCACCAAATATTAGTAGATTAGTGCCTACTCTTGAAGCCCAAGGTGACAATTTCTACTAATTTGGAAATGAAGTTTACTGTCGTAATAACTTAGACTAGCAAACAACATATCACACATACCTCTAAATGTATTGCTCTAAAATCAATAAAGGTGAGTTGTAAATAACTTCACTAAGTATAAGATGTTTGTATTGAGTTAAAATCTTGGATAAGTGGTTAGAAGTTGGCAAGTTCCTTGTTGTTGTATACTTTCAGACCTGCAAAAATGTTAGAAAAACTCAAAAAACCATCAAGCTAATTTGCCCTTTAAGGCTGCCCACAAGTGTGAAATCACATAAGATCAGAGATCTATGGGTGAGGAAGCTTAGGCAACGAGTTAATCACAAATAATATCGCCCAAAACTTCAATTTATGCCTAAGAAACCAGATTTGCCCCCCCTGTGTCCCAAATCCCACATGTCGGACACGATTCTTGAGGGATGTGTCTTTTTTGTGGCTCGAGCATGTCCAGACACGTTGTATTCATTGGACATGCGAATCAGATTTGACCAGCCAGCAAATCCTGATTTCGGGACACGTTCCCCGTAGAAAAGCGTGTTGCCAGTCTTTAAAGCTTAATTTGGTTCGTTTTTTCCCTCATTCTTGTGTCTCTCTCTTGCTGTGGGTGTGTGGGATCGACTAGCAAAGGGTTTGGGAGCGTTTTGGAGGTGATTCAAGCAGCTGGTAAGTGCATTTTGTTTCTATTTTTTTCCCATTTCTGCTACAGCAATTTGCCTGTCCATTTTGTTTACATACAATTGTATTTTTTCTTTAATTTTTTATGCATTCATGGCTCAATCAAGGGCAGCAGGAAAGGGGCAAAAGAAGGGGAAGAATGTCCCCATTGGTGATGCCTCTCCTGTTCCAATTTTATCAGGGTCTACAAGTGTTCCCTCTATTGGAAGTGGGGCTATAACAACAGTTTCAAAGTGTCTGCAAAACTAGACTCTGTAGAAAGGAGACCAGTCTGAAGGCTGTCTCAAGGCGGAAAGGTTGTGCACCAAATTCGGCCAGACAACAAGTTAAAGGTAGGAGGCAATGTTTCTTGGACATGTAACTATTGCAACGATCATTTCAAGAGCACTTGTTTCCGTGCGAAAGCCCATTTGTTGGGCTTAACAGGGTGTGGAATTGGAGCATGTGCAAATGTGTCTGTAACTAAGAGGAAAGAAATGGAAAAAGAGGCCAATGCTAGTGTGGCAACTGCATCAAGGGTGGCTACATCATCTAAAAAAACAAGAATGAGGATCCCTTCCATTCTTGAGGAAAAGCAACAACAAATTTCCTTTTGAGAGTTTTGGTGGGGTTGTAGGTTAAGCAACAAAAAGAAAGGCAGTGGTACTTGGTCCAATAGACAAGATATTTCAAAAAGAGAGATGAGGAGCTTGATATCACCATTGCCTTCTTCTATCTGAACTTCATATAATTTAATGTTGCATGATCACTTTTATCTTTTGAGATGTGCCGAGCTCTAACTCAAGGGGCTCCATCAGGTATGTGCCTCCTAGATTAGAGAAGCTTACAACCACATTGTTGACTAAGACAAAGAAAGAGGTGGAAAAAATACTTGAGCCTATTAAATCAACATGGCCAACATCTGGGGTTAGTATTGTTTTTGATAGATGGATAGATTCAACACACCGCCCACTCATCAACTTCATGATGTCTTCCTTGAATGGATCAGTTTTCTTGAAATTGGTGGATGCACTTGGACAATACAAGGATGCACAATATATGGGTCAGTTGTTCATTAAATTTATTGAAGATGTAAGCGTTGATTCTTATGTGCAAATCATTATAGACAATGCACTTGTTTGCAAGGTTGCTGGCATGATTGTGGAAGCTAAATATCCACAAATATTTTGGACGCCTTGCATTGTCCATTCCTTGAATTTAGCACTTAAAACTATTGCTTTTGATGTGCCTCGGATTGGAAGTGTTATTGAGGATGCATGACATATCCTCAACTTTATACAAAATCATACTAATGCCCTCACAATCTACAAGGAGTACACCCATCTATCATTGTTGAAGATTGTAGATACATGATTTACCTCTTCATTCATCATGTTTAAGAGACTACTCTTGGGACCATGGTTATTTCAAAGTTTTGATCTTTTTGGAGAAAGACAGATTAAGTAGCCTAAAAAAGAGTCAAGGACACAGTGCTAGATGATGCTTGGTGGGAGAGGTTAGATCTCACTATTAAGAGCATGGACTCTATCATTGCTTTGCTATGATTTGTAGATACAGACCAACCCATCCTAAGAGAGGTTTATGAGGGATGGGATTCCATGATTCAGTTCGTGAGGACCATTATTTTACAGAGTGAGTTCCCTAAGTATGAACATCATCAAAGGCCTTCTTCACCACCATATAGGATATTCTTGTTAGCAGGTGGGACAAGAATTGCACACCTTTGCATTGTTTGGCTCACTTATTGAACCCAAAATACTACAACCATGAGTGGCTGAATGGTGGACCTTCTCTTAGATATCCTCCTCACATGGATGGTGAAATTTCACAGGGGAGGAAGGATGCATTGAGGCAAATATTTCAAGATAGAGCATCCATTGATGAGGTGGAGGATGCCTTTCAAGAGTTTTACATTGGCACTGAGCGATTTGCAAGTTATGATGTGATTAGCGATAGGGGGGCTAAGAAGCCCTATTGGGGACTAAGAAGCCCTATTCTTGGTGGGCAACTCAGGGGGCAACAAACTCTCTTCTACAACAATTAACCATGAGGCTCCTCTCTCAGGGTACTTCATCCTCTTGTTGTGAGAGGAATTGGAGTACATATAGGAATTTGTATAGTGTCAAAAAGAGCAGCCTTGAGTAGTCCAAGGCAGAGACAATGGTTTATGTGTACACCAACCTTCGTCTTATTTACAGGTAGAGGGATGAGTGGTTGAAGGGAAAGACAAAGATGTGGGATGTATTTCCTGATGATATGTGTTTGGACAATAGTGTTGAGTTGGCATTGGCCAACTTAGATTTTAATGAGCCAATGCTAGAGCCTGCCACTTTTGATGATGGTGATATTCTTGAGGGGTCATCCTCCACACCAACAAATGCAGAGACTACATTGGACACAGAGGAGAGCAGTGGTGACCATGACAATGATGCTGATTTTGATGATGATGATTGATGAGCTACCTACTAACTTGTAGTTGTTTTGTATTTGCTATTTCTATTTGCCATTGACATTGCTAGTCAAGAGTCCTCATGACTCAGTACCTACCACCTATGTAACACATTTTGATTTTGATGACTTAATGAGAAAATTGCAGTTTCTTGTCTTTCTCCTATTGGATCATTGATGAATCTATCACAATTGTATTTGTATGCATAATGTTACAACTTACAAATTTATAATGTAGAATCTAGATCTATGTTTGAATTTGTATCATGAGTGAGAATTTGTGTAATATGAAATGATAAATTATTGAAATATCTATTTATATATATTTTAATATAATAATATATAATGTGTCCTATGTGTCTTGTTCTAGGGCCGTGTTAGACACTTGAATTTGCGTGTCCTATGTGTCTTGTGTCCCTGTGTTAGGTGACTTACACTTATGCAAGTAAAATTAGAGTTTTCAATAATCTAGAAACTACTTGTAGGAAATAGGGATAAAATCCCCCTAGGGTCAAAACCCAAAACAATTTCCAGCAATCAAATTAACCTTATAATCATTGGAATATACATATTTCAATTGTAACAAAACTTATGATATACTATGCAGCTATTGAATAATTTTGGAATAGACAAAGGACTATAGGTGAAAAACGCTTACTTGGACAAGCCCTTTGTAGGAAGATTTTGTTAGATATGTTGTAGATTTTGTTGTAATAAAGTGTAGATGTGCAAAATACTTCACAATATCTTCGTGAAATATAAAACTCAAATGCACAAGCTAGGAAAAAGGAAAAGAAAATATGTATGTTTTTTTAATTTTTTTATAGAAATAGAAAATAAAAAAGGTTTTGAATTTTTTGAATAGATGGTTGCTATAGTGAGGCTTACCTTGGCCTTCCTTACCTTCTAAAATGTTAGATTGCAATCACAACCCTCTTAAGTCAACGATGCAACTTGGACTAGAGAATGGGATTGGAGTTTCATGATTATCGCACCCAATTTAGTTTGGAGTAGTTGTTTAAGCCTTTGGATCCTTCTAGAAAGATCTCTCTTGTGGAGATGTCTCCAACCCTGGGTCAATTATGACACCTAATGCAAATTAACCCTCATTGAAGGAATCCCCTATAAGGGCTAGTCTAGCACTTGGGTTCAATTAACTTTGATACCAACAAGGGTGAAATTTGGTTTAGCACTTTGGTCTCTCACTCCACGTGACTTGTTGCCTCTCAATGTATCAATTCAACAACCTTGCAATAATCCAAAAATAATTGTGTCTATTCTATGAAGTACAATTACAACCTAAAGCTAAGAAGAAAAAGCATAAAACATTCAATCCACACAACATTTTGCACTTGGAAAATAATTTTATTAATATGGCATGGATGATCGCATGGTTCAAGAACAAGCTATAATGGGAGGAGGATTTAGCCTTATAATGGTTGCTTTGGCTCTTTTCCAAAATGATATTTTTTGACTTGTTGTCCACAAGCTGGAGACTAAGTCATTTCATGAAAATAATTTTTTGCATTAAAATAATTATTTATCCCACAAAAAGGCTTGATTTTGGCTTACATGGTTTACGTTGGGCCCTTAGATTCCCACGTGCGGCTTGCTTTTAGCTTGATCGAGTTAAATGAGAGGAATAATAGCCCAACAACTAGCTTAGGTGGCTCCAACAACTAGTTTGAACTTTCTTTGACTCCCACGTGTGAGCTTACATGCCTTTGACTAATTTCGAAGATTGCCTTATGGAGAAAATGCCTGCAAGATTAGTCCAATGTTTTGCTGGAGGAAGGTGGGCCATGTCATGAGGATTCCAACAGGCTATCACTTGCCCAATTTGGATCTAGGATGTTGTCCACTTGAATCTTTCCATGTGTTAGTTGGAAATGAGGTTGATTTTGGCTTGCATGGGAAATGCCTTGATTGATGGATTCTGGCATTTGGGTTTTGCTCGAAGCGTGATTCACTTCTACTTTGATGTAAAATTTGTTAATGCATATCAAGGAATGACCACCTTTAGCCATTTTTACCTCCCATGTGGCTAGGAGAGAGAGTATGACCACCTTGGAGGGGTGATTTTGCTTAATGCCCTCTTCATTTGCCAAAATTTTGACGTGGCATGTCAATTATGCATCATGTTGATCGCTTTGAGCTCTTTTTAAATTTTTGTAGCTGAGACCTTTGTGCATTGTGATCCCATTTAGTGCCCCATTAAATAGCGAATGATGTGAACTGTGAGAATGCCATGTGGAGAAATTGAATTATATTGTACTATGGCCAACGAGATGCTTACAAAATCTAACAAATGACCATGTGGAAAAGATAGGTGCACTCAAGACATGGGCCAGACAAGCCCTACATAGTGTGATCACCGCTACAAAACCAATGGCTCCAAAGCAGGTTGCCCTCGACCCATTTGATTACCTCCTAGTCCCATAGGAGCAGTCAACCTTGAATGCCAGGAGTATCCCTTACTCCTACATCTCTCCCAGGATCATGTGGTCAAACCCATGGCTAGTTCCAAAGGACTTCGAAAGTGAGCCAATGCCTAGTTCGCCTCCCTTGCCATCGATCATCAAACGCAGGAGCCCTCGACATCATTAGCTCCATTGCTAGATCTTCCTGTCCTTATCTCACTCTTTCTTTTTCGGCAGACCATTAATTATTTTGTATAATGCCACAAACCTATAACTATGCATGTTTTGACAACACTATTGCTTGTTTCTTTCTTTCTTCATGTTATTTTCAACATTTCCTAGGAGCTACGCTTGCACTCCCACATTGTATTTATACTGACTGTACTATTCCTTAGTCCCATTAGCCTAATTTTGCGGTCGTTTGTTGGACATTAATTAAATTATTTTATCTTGTCTTATTCAAACCATGTGTCTCAGTAGATCCATCTCAAAACCTCCAACCCTATCCAGGATGAAAGGAATTGAGAGTGGGGACTTAGGGGATCATGCATTGTCGACCATAGTGGGCCTAGGGCACCATATACATAATCATCGCATGGTCTATAGGGCTTTGGGACTTGCATCTCATTGAACTTATACTGTTGTTTCCATGAAAATATATAGGGTACTTCCAAAGAGGTAACATGTCATATAGTCATATGGCTCCTCAAAGCTCTTTTTTTTGGGGACGTTGACATGCAAGGTTCTCTAGAAAATTGGCACTGCTTTAATAAAAAAATTAAAATGAATCAAAACTTGGTATTGACAAAACCCTTTTGACTTTTTGATGTGCTACACTAGTGACCCCTCAATTTGTTTTTGTTGACAATGGTCCTTAGGTCATCACACTCGCAATCTTTGTGGCTCCAACTAAGTTCCAATATGATATCATGGAAATTAAGGATGTAAAGGAACCAATATGACTCAATAGTGCATTGCATAAATGAGAAAGAAAAAGCTTTCTTTTAAAGGGTTACAAGGTAGTCGAATGAATCCACTTTAAGAATGTGGGATAGATTGAGAAACACACTAAAGGCCAATAAAGCATAAAAAAATGACTCTCCTAATTCCTTCATCTAATATCTAATTGATCTTTATAATCTTTCGTTTACTTTAACATTTTCATCCTCATTGGATTCTAGCATGTTTCCTTAATCGAAAATCTCTACTTATGTCCCATATACAATTTGCAATGGTATAAATGTTTTGATGCACATTATTGACTTGGTGACCATGTCTCACTACAATTATGACAATTAATATCCTTCTTATTTTCAAATTTTGAGCTTTGTTGATTATATTTCTCATTTTGATGTGACTGAACATATCTCAATTTTTCTTCATTTGATATTTGTAGGATTTTCTTTTGAATAGGATATTTTTGTTCATAAGTTTGACATGAATTGCCTAACTTCAATTCTACTATTTTTGCCTTGCTTTGGCTTTTTCCATGGTTTTAATACTGAACATCTCCATTTTGTTCCTTATGTGAGGCTTTAATCTAGTCACATAAGATTGGAGTAACTGATCCTCTGATAACCCTAGCACTCATTTTGCAAAGGTTACCATTCATGTGTGTACTTGCGAGCATCTTGTTTTACCTTGGTAAGTTTTACCAAAAAATCTCTTTCTTGTATACGTTGGAATCTTTTAAAGAAGCATCTTTATATGTACACTAGTTGGATGAGATGTATGGCAATGAGGACTTCTATCACATATATTAGTGGTCTGGTGGGTCATAAAAGTGCATGGATGGTATTTTGATTCTCTCTCCTTTGTTTTGAAGCCTATGTACATGGAAATGTTTTTTTGCCATGTTTATATATTCCATGCTTTGTTATTCATTCCAACAATTTGACCTTCATCATTTATATTCACATTTATCTTGGTGGGTTAGTGTTGCCCTATGGTAGCAATTGGAGTATTGAGATGGCAGTTGTGGGTAAATCAAGTGGAGTAACATTTTGGTTGTGTCCAATGCTTGCACGAACAAGCAATAAATGTGTTTGGAATATGGACGATTTTAATTCATCCTATTTTGGCACATAAATGTCCTATTCAAGATTTTTCTTCAACTCATCTTGGCTTTGTTTGGTTTCAACTTTGAATTCTTCCTTGCCTACTTTGCTTCCAACTGATTTTGCTTCAATTGCTCGCCTATCTTTTCAATTTTCATTAGTGGAATTTAGAGGTATAAAATAATAGTTAATATAATAAAATAAGAGTTATGAATTTTTAAAGGAAAAGAAAGAAAACTACTCTTTTTAATTGCATTTTTAGCTTATCTCCTCATAGGTTTACTCAAATGTCAAGTGTGGGCTCCAATAAGATCCATAATTGAATTTTGCATCCAACAAGTGCCCAGATCCAGATTTAAATAGGAACGCAACAAATTACAAAGATAACCATAGATACAGAGATACAACAGAAATAATACTTAATTTCATTAATGTAAAATACTGAAATATGCTTACAAACAGAAATGGAAATAAACTAGCTCGGGCGATGATAGCTTGTCTATGAGGAGAGATGTGGAGGTTACATGCCTCTGAATTGTCTAACAATGAGGCTTGAAGGCCTATTTATTGTTGAAAACAATGGAAAACCCTAAACATCCAAAACCCTAACTCTAGGAGATGAAATGCCAAACTATGGGCCTCGTTTTGGGTAAATTGGTACATCAACTTCCTGGGGTCGTAACTTTGGCATATGATCTTTGTTTGACGCGCACAATACCTCGCTAGAAAGATCTATCCGAGGACTACAACTTTGGGAAGAGCAACATGGGTCCATGGACCCATGTTGCTCCTAGTTTTCCCAAAAAACATCGTTTAGGGCCTCAAAACGGCTCTGGAAGTTCAAGGCCCGAAAAATTGCCAAAAATAGTAAATTGTGCTACAATTAAGGAAACTGAAAAACTGAAAGAAACAATGGTGGGGGTCCAAGTGGAATTGGCGGGTGGGTGCCGATATCTACCTGGATCATTCCTCCCCCCTTAGGAAGCAATGGTTCCCATTGCGTTGAGTTCCTCCATGAGATGAGGAAATTTCTGCTGAACTTGGTCCCTCGTGAAGGAGTTGGTTTGCTTTGACAACTTGATACAGTTGGATCATCTGCTGGCGAGTGTGCTAGATCTGCGTGTCCATGATCCGATTATTTGTAGCTTGTTCCATGCAATCTAGATTTAACTCTGTTGGTGTGAGCTGTTCTGCAATGTCAGTTGTGTTTAGTATGGTGGAAAGTATGGCCAGAGGCGGTCCACATTGAACACTGGGTGTAGGCCAAGGAATGGGGGAATGTTGAGCGCAAATGCATTGTCTCCCTCAGCCCTGGTAATGGTGTAAGGACCATATCGAAGTGGTCTGAGTTTTTGATAGGCTCCGGTAAGGCATTCCTTTTACAAATGTAACCAGACTTTATCGCCCACCTAAAACTTGTGTGGCGCCTGATGTTGATCATGTCGCTGCTTGTACTTGGCATTTGATTTATCCAGAATGTCGTGGACCTGCTGGCAGATATGTTGGATGTGCTCAATGAAGCTGTTTGCCTTATTTGTTTCGGACTGGACATGAGCCGAATCTGCTTGAGTAGCTGCAAATGGCATGGCCACATCAATGGGACATAGTGGCTGGAACCTCAAGCCCACCTGAAAAGGGTTGTGGCCAGTCGAGCTATGGAGAGCCCGGTTATAGTTGCGCTGAACATAGGGGAGGCTCTCATCCCATGTGCGTGGATGCTTTGAGCTGTACATGCGCAAAATGTGTATGATCATCCTATTGACAACCTCTGTCTGGCCATCAATTTGGGGATGGAAGGCTGTGGACTTAGTGAGTTTGGTGTCCAACATTGACCAGAGACTGGACCAAAATGTACAGAGGAACTTGTTGTCTCGATCTGAGATGATACACTGTGGGATCCCAAAGTGTACCCACACTCTTTCAAAGAAGAGTTTAGCAGTCGCTTCTGCTGTGATATTCTTCTTGTAGGCCGCCACAATGGCCATCTTTAAGAACCTGTCGACGACCACAAAAATACAGTCGTTTCCATGTTTAGTAGAAGGAAGGCCCAACATGTAATCCATGGAGATGGATTCCCAAGGTCGACTAGGGGTAGGCAGCGGAGTATAGAGGCCTTGCTTCTTGATGGTCAGTTTGGCAATGACGCAAGTAGTGTAGGATTTGATGTACTTTCGGACATCTTGTCGAAGATTCGGCCAATAGAAATACTTCTGTAGGATTGCAACTGTTTTCTCGACCCCGAAATGCCCAGCAGCCCGACTGTAGTGTGCTTCCCAAATCATCTTGGCACGCTCACTTGAAGGAACACAAAGGTGACCTAGGTGGCATAACAGGGCATCCTGGAGGTGAAAATTTGGAACATGCTGACCCTCCAAGAGTGTCTGGTAAGTGTGGCCGAATTCTGGGTCGCTTTTGTAGAGAAGTGGCCAATTATAAGTCTCATGCCCACAAGAGTTGAGCACGGTGGTTAATGCCATGATCGGTGGTCGACTGAGGCAATCTGCAACATTATTTGCACTGCCCTTCTTATATTTGATATTCAAATGGAACTGTTGCAGGTATGTGAACCACTTCTGATGGCGATCATTCTGCAACTTCCCTTGCGTTTGTATGAACTGTAGGGGCAGGTGGTCTGTGTGGATGACCGTTTCCTTCCACAAAATGTAATGCTTCCATTGTCGGCAGGCCTGCACAATGGAATACATCTCTTTGTCATAAGTGGGATACTTTTGGACTGTGTCTGAAAGTGTCTCATTGTGATATGCCACTAGATGCCCGTGTTGAGTAAGGAGTGCCCCAATAGCATAGTCAGAGGCATCTGTTTCGATTTCAAATGGTTGTTGCAAGTCTGGTAATGCGAGCACTGGTGCCGAGCAGAGGTGATGTTTCAACTCTGTGAATGCCTTTTGTTGAGATTTAGACCAAAAGAATTTTGCTTTCGCTCTTCCCTTGGTGACTTGACTCAAGGACCAAGTGATATGAGAAAATACCAACACGAACTTGCTGTAGAAGTTGGCAAGACCCAGAAAGCTACAGAGCTCTGTCAGAGTGGTTGGAGATGGCCAATCCCGAATGACTTAGATCTTGGCTAGATCCACATGCACCCCCTGTTCATCAATAATGTATCCTAGATACTAAACTTGGGTCATGCCAAAAGTGCATTTCTTCAAATTGGCACATAACTTGTGTTGCCGCAGTGTTTGGAG
>APFE030479732.1:18437-38055 GCA_000404065.3 Pinus taeda | reverse complement strand
TGCGGGGGAGGTGAAGATGTCCTCGTACTCCTCCACGACCTTGTCCATCTGTAGTTGTCGTGCGGAGGGGCCCTGTCTGTGGTCTTGGCCACTGTCTTCTTCTTTCCTTGAGGGCGTATCATCAGGAAAACAAATTTCCTGGTTTTGGAAATGAGCTTACTGCATTGTTTTGCAGTAACCAAAGAGATGGCGGTAGGCGGTGCTATCTCCGGTATCCTGTACAACTTATTTCCCAAAGTAACAATAATAGTATGAGGCCTTGACTCATATACATCATTTCGCTTCCACAAGTATGGTTGGCCTAATAATACATTACAAACATCAAGGGGAGCAATGTCACACAATCTCTCATCCGTGAAGGGCTTGATGTTGTATGGAAGGCAACACTGCTGGCTCACGCGAAGATCCCGTCCTTGGTGAAGCCACCCTATGGTGTACGGTTATGGATGTGTTGTGGTCAGTGAGCCCAACCTCTTGACGACCTCTGCCGAAGTGAAGTTCTTTTGGCTCCCGCTGTTGACAATGAACTGTAGCGGGAGCCGTTTACCCACAATTGGGAGTGGAAGAGGCGTTCCTCCTCCTCTGGATCTTTGGGTTCCTCCTTCTGGATCTTCGTGGTGGCAACGATGGCGTTGGGCTCTGCATTGATAATCTGCTTCCCTTTGTCATTCCCCTTATGGGGTTTTGACTCAGAGTCTGAACATGCATCTGATTCCGAATACTTTAGCTCAACCACTAGTGACTGCCTGGCCCGACACTTACTTGTGTTGTGAGTGGAGCTCTTATGGAACACACACCACTTTCCTGTGTCCTTCTTTGGCTTCGCAATGTTGTTCTTTGCTTGCGACTTTGGCGGGTTGTCCTGGGCCACCCTATCTTGGCTTTGTCCTTTGTTCAGTGGTTTTGGGGTGCCTTTCCCTTGCTTCGGATTTGTAGGTCCAAAGTCTCGCTTCGTCTGTTTAAACTTCTGCTCAATCTTGACAGCGTATCGGTACGCCATGCCGAGTGAGGAGATGTCCAGGAACTCCATCTCATCCTGGATGTACCTGTGTAGGCAGCTGCGGTATTTGAGTACCAAATGCAGCTCATAATCCTTGATACCCAACTTTGTGCGAAGGGTATGAAAAATATTAGTAAACTCCGGTACCTCTTGGTCCCTTCCCTGCTGTAGCGTGGTCCACTTTATGTATTTATCCTCATAGCTTTTGACAGGGTAGTACTGCTCCTTGATGGCATTCCAGAATGAATTCCATGTGGGTGCGATTAAAAAAAGTGAGGCCGTACTTTCATCCTTCTGCTCGCAGTAGGTTTCCCACTAGTCTTTGAAGTGGGGGGTGGCTTCGAGAAGAGCGAAAGTAATATTTTCCTGGTTGGAAAAATCATGAACAGAAAAATACCCTTCTAGCAGATTTAACCATTTATCTACAGTGTCTGCATCTATCTGGCCCTCAAAGATGGGAATGTCAAAGTTAACCTGTACTTTAAAGGGTGTGGCACTTCCAGAGTAGCTGCTGGAAGTAGATGTGCCCCTCCTGGGTAGTCGCTGAAGGATCTGGGCAAAGTTGTCCATCATCGCGTTCCTTTGTCGCTCGAGGGCCTCTTCGAGCAAGATTTTGATAGGATCTCCTGCCCCCTCATCTTTCTTTTCATCCACCATGGGAGGCCGTTGGGATTTGCGAGGCTGGTCTTGCAAAGGTTCGATCAGTTCGAGCCCTAGCTCCTTATATCCCAACCTTGTTGGGGACATGCAAAGAAAAACAGAGAAAGAGCAGACTGCTCTGATACCACTGATTCAGATTTAAACAGGAACGCAACAAATTACATAGATAACCATCAATACAGATTTACAACATAAATAATAGTTCATTTTATTAATGTAAAACACTGAAATATGCTTACAAACAGAAATGGAAATAAACTAGCTCGGGCGATGGTAGCTTATCTCTGAGGAGAAATGTGGTCGCTACATGCCTCTAAACTGTCTTACAATGAGGCTCGAAGGCCTATTTATTGTTGAGAAACAATGGAAAACCCTAAACATCCAAAACCCTAACCCTAGGAGACGAAACGCCAAACTATGGGCCTCGTTTTGGGTAAATTGGTACATCAACTTCTCGGGGTCGTAACTTTGGCATACAATCTCCGTTTGACGCGCACAATACCTTGTTAGAAAGATCTATCCGAGGACTACAACTTTGGGAAGAGCAACATCGGTCCATGATCCATGTTGCTCCCAATTTCCCCAAAAACGTTGTTTAGGGCCTCAAAATGGCTCCAGAAGTTTAGGACCCGAAAAACTGTCAAAATTAGTAAATTGTGTTACAATTAAGGAAACTGAAAAACTGAAAGAAACAATGGTGGGGGTCCAATTGGAATTGACGGGTGGCCACCAATATCCACCTAGATCATGCCCACTTTGCATAATTTTGAGTGAACCCACACCAAAAAAAATTATAATTACATAAAAAATTAAAAAAATTGCATCCAATGAGTACCCACTCTAGATAATTTTGAGTAGATCCTGTTGAGCAATCAAATGTAATGAAGTCTCAGACTTAATTTCTCTTCGTGATAATTACTTTTGAATATTAGATGTCTTCTTATTACTTCTTATGTCTTCTTCATCAAGCAATTATACAAAGGTTCAATCTTTCAAGAAATTATAGAGATCACAAAGAGATAGGAGACACCAAGATTACGCTACTAGCAAGAGCAATACCCACAAGGGGAAACTTGAACAATCCTTCTCTTATAGAATTAGATCAAAATGAGAGATATCCAAGACCAAGATCAAGACTAAACTGCCACCAAGATACCCAGTCAAAGCCTCCTCTAAGTTAGCTCCAAAGTAAAATTCAACGTTTGGTCAAATTGCTCCAAAACTGGTCAAATTTCAGAATTTTGGACTTGTAACTGGGGCTGAATTTCGGCTTGCAATAAACTCAGAAAATTTCGGCCTCTTTCCATTGAAATTCGTCCTTCACATGTGCAAGTTGATGGAAGTCAAGGATTCGATCAATGATGCTAGATTCTCTTTGTTTTGGCTTGTCTTTCTCTCTCCTTTGACTCAACTTCTCTTCTTAGCTTGCTTCAAAAATGCTTCTTGTGATAATGAGTGAATATGCTCCAAAGGGGTCGAACTTGTCTCTTATATATAGTTGTCCAGGAGGGTTGAATAGGTACCACTTGGAGGGCCATGCTGACTTGGTCATCTTGTGGTCTTATGACTCAAAAATAATATTCAAATTTTCTTTCTTTTAAATGTCCAAAGGGGACATGACTCAAATACATTTTCTTTTGACTCACAATAATTTTTTTTGACTCTTTTTTATTCTGAGCATGAAGAACATGCTTTGACAAATATAAATATTATAAATACATCAATGATAAATTTACATTATGAAGACCAAACCTAGTTACAGCCTCAACAAACCCACGCTGAGAAATATTGCAAATACATGAAAAAATGTTAATATAAAAAAGAAACACGTTTTTTCATGTATTTGCAATTTTTTTTCGATGTGGGTCTACTCAAAATTATGTAGAGTGGGTACTCATTGGTTACAGAATTCAATTTCGCATCCCATACGTGCTCACGCCTGACATTTGAGTAGACTTATGTGGAGATAAGCCAAAAATGCAATTAAAAAAAAATATTTTTCTTCTTTTCCTTCCAAACTACCTACCCTTGGGGATGAGATCATCATCTTGAATCTTATTGGTTCTTTTAAAGTTGATTTTGTTAGTACATTTTTGTTACGAGGCCCATTTTTCACTTCAAAATTCCCCTAATGGGTGTTCAGTTATATGTTGGTCACTACTTTCTTCTTTGCAGAGTTTAGCATCCCTTGACATGATTGTTATAAGGTAGTGCTATGGTATGCCAATATCCACAAGTTCTGACTTATGCATATTTCGACCTCCACAAATTCTAAACTCTACAAATTTAGGGTTTTGCAATTTTTGGCCTTCACAAATTCTGATGGTGATTTGCAATGGGTTGTCATAGTGGAAAAAACCTAGGATTGACTTTGATACCAATGTTATAAATGTTATGTAATTCCACTTGGAAAAATAATGTGTGTGTGTGATTACAATGAGCCTTGTGACTGTATAATTATAACTATAAGCATTGCCTAGTCATGAAGGTGAAGAAAGATGTGTTTTAGACATGTGACCTGTCACATATTAACTAATGTGAATTATTATTTTTATTATTTATATATTTTGTAATGTTCCTTTTTGAGTGATCACTTCTAGAGAATGACTCAATAGCCTATTTGATTCCTGTGGGCTATAGTCAGTAAAAAGGAGTTCAACAAATTTAATTGTTTAAATGTCATTTGGGTGAAAAACATGTAAAAGTAACATTGAATAATTAAATTAAAAAGGTGTTATTAAGTGACTATGGGAGAAAAAACAAGGAAAACTTTATAAAGTGACTTTATATTATTTAATTGAATGGGAAAAGGTAAAAAGGTAAAAGAAAGGGTCAAAGGGAAAAAAATGTTATAAAAGAGAGATCCGTGATATTCTGATGACCCATGGTATTTTGATGATAAAAGAGAGCTTAGAACTCACTTATTGGGCATGCCTTGGAGAGCTCTTGTAGCTTGTGTGTAGGTGTTAAAACAATTATGAGAATTGGTTTTGGTGGTGAAACAAATCCACCCTAGCTGATCATAAGGAAGAATCACATAGATTCTTCACAGGAATTCATTGCCAAAGAAGGAGATTCATCATTTTTGGCCAAAGTGAAGGTTCAACCTGAATTCATGCGTATTTTGTGTGGATCATTTTAGCTATCAGCTGTTTGTGGAAGCCAAAGGAGGCTGACCTTATTAGTGTATCATCATTCAGAAGGTTGTGTGGGCTGATTTTGCCATTAGCATTTCGTGGGAATCAAGGGAGGTCGAATCTATCAGATTATCAGCAAAAATTTGGGGGCTTTGGTGACCCATACCAGCCTGATTTTATTCCTCAATCCCAGTGCTGTTTCTCCCAGCAAACTGAGCCAATAATTGCTGGGCCATGGCATGAAGAAGGGAGGTTGTATTAGTTCAATAATTTTGTTCTGGCAAAGTCATCTGCAGCACTTTACAAGGGATATTTCAGTGCCATCATCTTCATCTCTTGTTCCCAGCAAAAATGTGCTAGGTTCTTAGAAATCGATTTGTATCTTAATGGGTTGCTTAGCATGTAATTTCATGGCCTGATTAAAAACCATATTTGATTTCATTTGGCTGAGTTTGTTGCTGCAAAATTTTGTTGTGTTGTTAGTGTGCCAAAAGGGCTTTTGCAGTTACTGTAGTGCTTGTGGAACATTTGCTGTGTTGTTGTTGTGTTAGCACTGCTTCATATTTTATTACATGCAAAGTGTTTGACGAAATGTTTGCAAGATAAAAATCAAGAAATTGCAATTTTGGTTAGTATATTTCAGTAAGGGTCATTACAATTTTATCCATATTTATAGATGTTTTACTTTGTTCTTCATAGGTGGTTGCTTTTATAGGTCTCCTTGTGGACAATGATGATGTTGGTTTTTTGAGGCGTCCTTGCTCTAATCTGTTGGCATTTCTATTGATCTTCCCCGCCGCACTTTAGATACTCTCTTAATGTGTTGGGTCATCTCATGTACCCCAAGCAGGGGTGGAACAAGGTGATTAGATACATACAAACAATACATATGGGTCATTTGTATTGCCCCTCCAAGGACCGTGGTCCTAAGTTGACTTTCTATTTTAAGCATTTCATGTAGTTGAGAGATGGCCATAACCTAATATGCTCATAAGCACTGGATGCATACCAAGATTTCTTTGGGAAAGTTCATATTTTTTCGCATCGACTTCATATTGAGACAGATCATCACATTTTGAGATTGGAGAGGCTTTGTCATGTATGTCACTTGCAGGACATCAAGTCGAAAGAGAACCTAATCTTTCATTGTGCTGTCTATTATAAGACAAAGAAGAGGTTCTGTTGTCTTTAACTTGGGAGGATCTGTCACTACTTGCTTTGGATACTTGGAACAGAGGTGTCTAGACTCTAGATCCCTCACTGAGGGAAGTAAGAGGATCTAGGGGACATATTTTACAGGACGCACCCAAGAGAAACCGTATCGATCTAATCACTTCCTTTTTCCCTCCATCTTGGTGGTAGATGATTGCAAAAAGACATGCAGATTACCATAGGATTTTGGATACTAGATTGGTGATAGCCTGTACCTCTTCCTGACCTACAACTAACATATCCTTTCACACCTAGGTCTTGCAGAGGTTTTGCTAACAGCAAAGTTTATCTAGCCTCCAATCTTCTTTCTTGAGCATCTAGAGTTAGAATCACCAAGTTCTTTCTGATGCCCATTAGTGCTAGGAGAATTTCAGTGGACGGTTGGTTTTTCCCTAGGATTACACATCCCGATCCGCTCAGTGTAAGGTTTTAGTTAGGCGATATTATTTGACAATGTATTGGCTTCTTCATGGTTGATGATTCTATTAGGATGTCATCTTTTTCCTCTCCACATTCGGCTTCTCTTTGTGGTGCACCTTGAGATGCTCCCTCATCCCCATTTGGTATTTGGTTTTGTTGACGATGGGAAGTGGTTTTGTCATTATCATCTTATGTTTGGCATCGACACTGGATTTGTATTGATTCTGGTTACTTTTGTTTAGCCTTCTTACCTCTTTGTAGTTTAATGGTAGGAGTTGCTTTCACAACTCTCACTATGCATTTGCACCGCATTCTACTTTCCAGTCCCATTGACCTACTTTTGTGGTCATATGTTGGACATTAATAAAATTATCTTATTATCAAATCTTGTTTCTTTTTAAAGTTTTCTCTCATCCATCATCCAAATAGGATATTGTACCCTTTACATCCACACAACTAGGTGGAATATTATCAAATTTGGTGTATGCTTTCTTTACATAGCTAATGTGCAATACAGGGTGCATTTTCGCATTAGCATTTAGTTGTATTTTGTAATTATTTCAGTGTGGGTGATCTGCAATGCCGCAGATGAAATTTAATGCATCAGCCAGAAGAAAGAGTCCTATTGGATTTTACCCTTAGATATGCCTTGTCACCAACTTGGAAAGAGCTTAAAGTTCAGTGTAATCCTCATGCAATTTTGTACTTGCTTGTACCTTTCCATATTATTTTGTAGCCATTCAATTCATTATACATCCTTTGCAGCATTTCCATTGAGACTTGGGTCTTTCGCTTTCAATTCTAAATCCATGGAAATCAATGTTCAATAACTATTTAGTATTTTTGCAAGGAGTTACACACACTGGCACATGCCTACTGTTATAGTAAGAGATTTCCACAAATGGAATCCTCTTCCCACAAAACAGTTGCTGTATAGCTCTCACCAGCCACATAAGCTCTTCACAATACAATTGCTCTATAACTCTTTCCATTTGCACATGTATCTAGGAGTAGTCGGCACTGTCGAAGGTTAATTATATGCACAAATCCTTAAACAAGTCCTGAAAATTTCCTGAAAATTTAGATTCTCTACACTTGCAATATCTTCGGGAAGGCCATACCTGGAAACGCTGAAGCTATAAATGTATTAGTAATATCCTCTCCCTTGCTTGTGATAAGGTGAGAGAAATATAGCCATCTAGGTTAGTCTATTATCTGGCCCCAAACTCTGATCAATGTCTGCTTGTCTGAGGCAAACATGTCACAAAGTCCATGTAAATACTTTCTCATTATTATGAATAGGTAATCCTCTTTGAAATGTTTAATAGATATATCTTGCATCTACACACGTGGGTATCAAGTTGTGCCCTTCTTCATTGTTCTGGTAGACATGGGAAATTTCAAAGTGCCAAGTCCACTAGAAGACCAGATGTGCAAAGGTGGAGCAGATTCATCAATCACCTTCAAATAGGATCAACCACCCCAGGGTTGAGGACGCCAGACCATGTAAACGTGCCTTTGAACCCTAATGTGGACCCCTTGACAATAAGGATCTGGGGACCCTTATGATGTGGAAAACAAGCATTGAAGAACACACCTGGCAAATAGACAAATATCATAATGAATATTACAGTAACACTTCATTCCTCCCTCATATGGGACTCGAAGGTTTTTTGCAAAAATGCGCTGCCTCAGGTTGTCTAAGAAGTATTAGAATAATAACAAAATTGTAACTACTTACTCAAGGGCAAATTTGTGTTGCTTGAGATATTAAAAACTAGATATACCCATACCTGAATAATTACAAAATTATACAATTATTGTTACATGTGTTGTTTCCTCCCAGCTTATGCAGAAGTTGTCCTTAATTTCTAGAAAGTGTTGTTCAAATGTAGCGTGGGATATCCCTTTGGCTTGAGATGGCAGTTTCCCTTGTGTACTTTTGAATATGATTTGGTTTGACTATTCTGTGTTGAATCTATTGATATAGTTTAGGGGTTGAATAGTATGTTCTCCGAGTGTGGAGCTTGTATCTGTAGCATTGCATTGTGTGGAATCATGGATGTAACATGTTTACCTCCTCCAGCAGTGAGGGTTCAGAGAGGTTGATGTTATTAACATTTTACATTGAATGCAAGACGTGCTCGATTAAGAGCTAAATAGAGGCATTCGGGCCCACAATTTGCGGAATTGTGTATGGATCAATATTGAATGGTTTTGGGCAATGGTGGTGTTGTTTCTTAAACTATCTCTTGTCAAGATGAAGCTAGACTTAATCGTTCACCTAAAAATTGTGTGGAATTTGATGCCTATTAAGTGGAGGCTTAGAGCTTTATATTTTGCTCGTGTTTTATTTGTATGTTCTTTATATCTTATCTGTCTTGGATTTATATGTTCTTCCACCCTTGTGCAACTTTTGTTCTTGAAAGTTGAATCCACTGTAGGTTGCTCTACAATTATGCTAACAAGGTCACCCCAAGAAAATTTCACAGTATTTGATGGGTGAGACATCACAAACCAGTGTCAATAAGATGTTTAATTGCAAGTGTGATGAAAATCTTGGTGGCTGAGTTGCATGTTACTTTTGAACCATCCCAAACTGTAGGGCTGTGGATGCAGTTGTGGGAAGATTTATTGTTGTAACCAAGTCTTGTGACACCAAGTTTGTCATGTTGCCATTGTTGATTATTAGTTGAACTATTTGATCCTTAACCTGGGAATTTTGTGAAAAAAGGTTTTCTTTATTATTGGAGTATTAGTCAATCATTAAGAATAATTGTGGATTGGGCCCTTGCAGATTAGCAGTTGCAAGTATTGTCATCTACCTTTGCATTTATTTCTGTCACAAGAATCCTAGCCTTGAGCTTTTCTGTTTGCAATACGTTAAACTGGGACATGTCTTGTGATCATCAAAGTAATTGCATGAAGGTTCTTCACTGCTCTTGTTGATCCCTCTTGAAGGTGCAGTGATGGGCATCACTTCTTTAGTAGGGGAGGTGTGGGGTGATTGGAGTTGCTGAGGCACTGAGGTATTGATCATGCTGGTGCCTCTATGAGTTTAGCTTCAAGTTTGAGGGTTATTTGAAAAGGTTGCCCGAGTGAGGTAATTGGAAAGAACTCCATTTCCCGTTAGATGTGAGAGAAGAGACTGCCGACAAATCTTATCTGTGAACTTTGTTTGGTTCTTTAACACCCATTAATTTTTTAACAAGCTGATATATTGGATCTGATCAGGGGTTTGGTGAAGATGAAGCCAAGCCTTTATAAAGTCTTTGCAAGACTTGAAAGGGTAAAAATGGTCATAGAAGGATACCTCTAATTGGTCCCATTGTCGTACTGGAGATTGCTGACTAATGTTGTAAAAGAATACCTCTAATGGGTCCCAAAATGTTTTCAATCTTCCCTGTGTATTCATGATTTTTGAGCATCTGTAAATTGGGATTGTATTTGAAAGTACACTTTCAAACTTCATAGCCATGCATCATATATGTTAACACTGGATTCTTTCCTCAGCTGCATTATCAATTGTTTTATCCTCAGTTTTCAGTTACACTCTCACCTTGTATGTTTGGTTTGTGTCTAAAATTGTAGCTTCCTACGTATGCCTTTTCCATGTGGTTTTTGAATTTTTCTTGTAAATATACCTTTACTTTTTCTTTGCCTTCTCTGTGCAGCTTCCTACACCACCACCTTTTCATCCATGTGGTATTCATCTTTTCCTATTTTCCTGGCCTTTTTTTCAAGGTCTCTTGTAGAGCTTGGCGTGAATGCCTATCTTTATTCATTGTTTCCAAACAAACAGTAAACTATATTCCAATCCTACAATTTTGCTCACGTATGGTTTTTCAAGACACAGGGAGCTCTCCATCCTCCTTGAAGTTACCTTAATCTGAATGCTTCCCATTTATGTTTTTTTATAATCCCCATTCCCAAATACTTGTAATAGTTAGACTGCTCGAGCTTGTCGCTATAAGTGACATATTTTCTGTTGTTGTTGAGAGGAGAGTACCTATTTTGTTGTAGTGGTGTTTTGATATCATTTTGGCTTCCTATCAAAATATGTAAAATGTGCAAGCTTTTTTGCTTGAGAGAAGAATCTGTCCTTTTTAGTTGTAGTGGTATTTACTATCATTTTGGCTTCTTAACAGGCTACTTAGAAGCTGAGTAATGGTTTCGGGATTTTCTGTTATTTGTTCCATAACAAACTATCATTCTTTCCTTAAGATAAGTCTCTAATTAAATGACTCGAAACATTGACTGATATATAACGATTTGCAGAAAATCCTGAAACCATTACTTTTGATCACCACTGTGAGACTTTCTCCCATTCTTTTACGTGAAAGGTGCCAGATGCTCCTTTAAGCTGCATATTATCCTGGTCATGAGTAGCATATTATCTATTTTAAGTGTCTGGCATATTTGTAGATGTTGATCCCCATGCCACCTCTTTTCAACCAGTCCTTGAGCTTGTTAATGTTGAGCATATTGACAGGACTGGGCCGTCTTGACTAGGAATTGCTGGTTTGACTAGACTATACCTCCTAACTGAGATGATTTTCCCAGACGGAGTTAGTTTGGTCCAAGACTAGTCAGGCCTTGCCAGGTCCAATCAAACCAGTTAGACTGGAGTTGGCATTGGGTGTGCTAGACAAATCTGGCTAGGTTCAACGGGTCAACTTGTGGGTCTTGTCTCTCCAATGAGTCTCTTTCACTTTCATTTTTCACTTGTTTCTCCTTGGTTCTCTGAGCAGGTTTGTATGCAAGCCTACTAGGTTTTTTCAAGCAAGATGAGATGGCGACCTAGTGTTGGACCCTCAAATCTTGGATGATATCTCTATATATATATATAATGTCATGATCGGACAGTTTTTCATTTTGGTTCATAAATTCATGCCATGGCCCATATGATTAATTTATAAATATATTATCATATGATATGAGTTATACAAATACCATTTTGGGATTCCACAATACGAATATGTTATGTTTGCATTATATTTAGTGTAATATTTTGAGTCTAATCTACTTTGAATGCAAAAAGTTTATATTCTTCTAGATATTCTATATTTTTTGTACTTTTCTTTACGTATAGTTTTTATTGGGTTGATTGGCGATTTTTTTTTGAGTCAAGAGTCAAGTTTGCCTGGTGGGCCAAAGCAAGTCTTGTGTTGAGTTGAGTCTGGTGACTTTGATATAGAGCCTACACAAGGCGTTTGAAAATGTTTAGCCTTGGTCTACTCTGTTGTTCTGGTATATTTCTTACAAATCCACCTTCTCTTCATTTTAGCTTCTACTCTGCTACAGTATGTTCTAGCTCATCTCTTATTCTCATGCAGATATTTTTTCTGAGAATTGTTTCAAAGACGTTTTCAAAATTAGCATCGATGTAGGGCTCTCCTCGTTTTGCATCCCTACCTTCTACAGGATATCCTTAAGTTTCTAGAGTGATTAATGATCGGGTGCTTTGGTCTAAGCCCTACCTCTGCCTTCACTTCTTTGCCTCTCTTCTATTTAATGTTTATTTCATTTCCACTCTGCTTTGGGTTGATTTGCGATTTTTTTTGAGTCACGAGTCAAGTTTGCCTGGTGGGCCAAAGCAAGTCTCGTGTTGAGTTGAGTCTGGTGACTTTGATATAGAGCCTACACAAGGCGTTTGAAAATGTTTAGCCTTGATCTACTCTGTTGTTGTGGAATAATTCTTACAAATCCACTTTCTCTTCATTTTAGCTTCAACTCTGCTACAGTATGTTCTAGCTCATCTCTTATTCTCATGCAGATATTTTTTCTGAGAATTGTTTCAAAGACGTTTTCAAAATTAGCATCGATGTAGGGCTCTCATTGTTTTGCATCCCTACCTTCTACAGGATATCCTTAAGTTTCTAGAGTGATCAATGATCGGGTGCTTTGGTCTAAGCCCTACCTCTGCCTTCACTTATTTGCCTCTCTTCTATTTAATGTTTATTTCATTTCCACTCTACTTTGGGTTGATTGGCGATTTTTTTGAGTCACGAGTCAAGTTCGCCTGGTGGGCCAAAGCAAGTCTTGTGTTGAGTTGAGTCTGGTGACATTGATATAGAGCCTACACAAGGTGTTTGAAAATGTTTAGCCTTGGTCTACTCTGTTGTTGTGGAATAATTCTTACAAATCCACTTTCTCTTCATTTTAGCTTCAACTCTGCTACAGTATGTTCTAGCTCATCTCTTTTTCTCATGCCTATTTTTTTTCTGAGAATTGTTTCAAAGACGTTTTCAAAATTAGCATCGATGTAGGGCTCTCCTCGTTTTACATCCCTACCTTCTACAGGATATCCTTAAGTTTCTAGAGTGATTAATGATCGGGTGCTTTGGTCTAAGCCCTACCTCTGCCTTCACTTCTTTGCCTCTCTTCTATTTAATGTTTATTTCATTTCCACTCTGCTTCCATACAACTCAGCAAATATCCAGCTGACCATGGAAGTTGTATAGTTTTTCCATCTGTATCTCCACTCCTGAAGAGTGGGATGGTCAAACTGGTGCAGGAAGCTTGAGGGAAGCCTCAGGTGCTATACATGTGAGTCAGGTACTTATGTGGTGCTAGTTCGTCTTTTGAGTATTTGGCTTGCAATTTGTTTAATTTTTTTTGTTTTCAGACAACATTTACTCTTCTTTTTGCTTGTCTAATGGGAAAATTTTCCCTTCAACATTGAACTATGATGCTCCTTTTCTTGATTTTTTAATGAAGATCTCCAAAATACCCGATCCACTGTTCATTTTTTATATTGTTACCATTCACAGATTTTTGTTGCTGCTTAAAGCAACATGCCTTTCTTGGCCATGACAAATTTTTGTCGTAATAAGTTCCTTGCTATATTTAGCTTCTTTCTTGCTTCATTGAACTCATGATTTTATTTTGGAATGGATATGCTGGCCAAGGACCTTGTTTATCCCCGAGTAGCTGTAATTGATGTACAAGTACAGGTCCTAGAAACTGGAATACATGCCAGGATTGAGAGGTAGGGAAATTGCATCCAGTAATGCAGCACGTTGACTTGCATCAGATCTATATGTAATATATCTATGGGTTCATGCACAATAATGCATGGTTTGATGTTGTCCAAGAACCATATAAACATAAAATATTGGCGTCATTATTGTGAATGATGTTTGAAGATATAGCCGTCTGTCCCTTTTCTCGGAAATTTGATTTTCATTTTCCGGTATTAACCTATGTTTGTGCCACACTTTTCAATTCAACTTCGGAGGATCAACATAGGCTTGTGCTGCAATTTCCGATGCAACCTCTCAGAGTTCATCTGAACCTACCTCAAAATTTTTGGGTTTGAAGTTCTCTTAAATGGGTACAAGTAATAGTTTGCTTTTGGAGTTTTGTTTCCCCAACATTTACGTTAATATATTGAACACCAACGTTTATTCTTTGTCATTCCGTATCAAACTGCTGAATAATGTGAGCCTTGCCATCTGGAAATAATCATGAAAGAAATTCAGACTGCATTGTCCAATAACCGTATAAGGCATTGCCCATCAAATTCAAGCTTTAAGACGACATCCTTTTCGGAAGATGCGTAGGCTAGTTAAAATATAAATTGCTTGATACAGCAAGGCAGTGACATTGTTTATTTACAGTCCAATCCTCTGAATGGTGCGGCTTCTTGATCTTATGCTGGCCCGGATTCCTAGGTGAATCCTCCTTTAACAACTTAAGTAATATATATGTAAGCAGAAATATTTGAACAAGGACACTACTTGAAATGTGTAAAGATTTTATATGCATTAAATAGTTTCCAAATTATTATAGTTAGTTTAAGAACCGGTCCTTATTATTTTGTTGCAGGTTTTATGCAGCAGAGGTTCTTCTGGCTTTGGAGTATCTACATATGCTTGGAATTGTGTACAGAGACCTCAAACCAGAAAATGTTCTCGTGAGGGAAGATGGGCATATTATGCTCTCAGATTTTGATTTATCTTTGAGATGTGCTGTTAGCCCTACTCTAGTAAAATCGTCACCTGTTGATTTTGATCCTTTAAAAAGGATTCCAGCATTTTGCATTCAACCACCCTGTATCCCACCTCCTTGTGTTGATCCAGTTTGTGTTCAGCAATCTTGCGTACAGCCTTCCTGCTTATTGCCCAGGTTCCTGTCACAGAGGTCAAAGAAGGTAAGGAAACCTAAAATTGAAGTTTGCCATCAAGTGACTCCTCTTACTGAGCTTGTTGCAGAGCCTACGAGTGCAAGGTCAAATTCATTTGTTGGAACACATGAATATTTGGCTCCCGAAATTGTTAAAGGCGAAGGTCATGGGAGTGCTGTTGATTGGTGGACCTACGGAATATTTTTATATGAGCTTCTGTTTGGAAAGACGCCATTCAAGGGGGCAGGTAATACTGCCACGCTTAACAATGTGGTAGGACAGCCTCTCAAGTTCCCAGAAACACCTGTTGTAAGCTATGCGGCCAAGGACTTGATCAGGGGTTTGCTTGTAAAAGAGCCACAACACCGATTGGCATTCAAGCGTGGGGCAACGGAAATCAAACAACACCCTTTCTTTGAGGGTTTGAACTGGGCTCTTATTCGCTGTTCCACTCCACCTGAAGTTCCAAAGCCTTTGGAGACCACGTTTCCAGTGCAGACATTGCCCACTGGTTCTACAAGTGGAAAGAAAATTGTTGGCACAGATTCCAATCTTACGAGGAATCATTTGGAATTTCAAGTATTTTAGCTTTTATGTAGTGAATGTATATACCTTATCCCAGAAGTCCAGGGTTACTTCGCAAAAATATAGCATACAGGTTGTTGGTGATGATGAACTATGTAATGATTAAATATGTATGAAAGAAGAAAGCAGTATCTTGCAATGTGAGGGAAACAACTGCTCTTGTATTCTGTGTAACTTTTACTCATTCAAGAAAATGCATTATAGTTTTATCATTATGGGATAGCTTAACAATTCCCATTGCGAACATTCAGGGCTTCCAGTATATGTTATTTGTAAGGAGGTTTTTAACTGTGAAATTGTGAACATGTATCATAGCCGTTTGTGCCACCTGGAAATTTCAATCAAATTCATTCAGAGCAAGCTCTTCATTTTTTTTCTCCGAAATATGGGGAAGCATCTAAATGCTTGCCCCCATATGATATTTTATTGGCAGAGATCATCTGCCGTGACTCTTTTGGATTTTATTCAGGGCTATCTGGCAATGATTATATATACGTTTATCACATCAGTTACATGGTGTTTCTTTGAAAAGATGCAAAACATGGTGATCAGACTCGTACTTGACTCGTACTCACTGTGGCAGGTAAGTGTACATGGCTTTTGAAAAGGGAAAAGTTATGAGCTCAGCAGCAGAGTAATAAGTGCAGTATAGGCTGGGATATAGATTGTTGGATTTGAAGAATTTCAGATTCAATGATATATCTCTCAATGTATGTAACATCTGTTATCTGCTGCTGGCTGCGTATTGATTGGATTTTAAAAAGATGCAAAGCATAATAACCATATTATGCTTATACTCGCTGAGGCAGGTGACTGTGTACCTGGCAGTGTATGAGAACCTGCACAAGAAAAAATATCTTTTATACCTAATGAAAAATTTCTACTTGGGCATACTAGGTGAATACTGGGAAATAATTACGAGTATGGCAAGTATGTCGTGGCTACAACTTGGTCCATAGGATGTGGCTGAGAATTGAGCTGATTACTAATCCGAAGGCCTTATTTGTTATACTCAAGATGACGACTGTCTAGCAAAGTATTCCCAAGGAAGAAACTAAAATACTGGAAATGAAAATCAAAACCCTATTTGCTCCGACCGATGCAAGAAGCATTCTACAACTCAGCATGGATGAAATGTTTAACATAATAATTAAAATGAAAGAGAAATTGGCTTTGTAAAAAAAAATAACCAAGGCCATCCTTATCATACTAGTGAGTATGGCATCTATCTTGCAAAGCAGGTTCAAGGAAGGAGCTAAAATGCTTGAAATGAAAATCAGAGCCCTATTTGCATTGAAAGATGTGAGATGCATTTTACAATTCAGCATGGATGAAATGTGTAACATGATAAATTCAAATGAAAGAAAAAAAAATGAGGCTCCCAAAACAAAAATGAAAAAGCCATAAGAAATATTTATATGTAAAAAATAAATAATTCATTATAATAAATATAAATTTAATAATAAAAGAAACTAGTCTAGAACTATTTTAACTTTGATCTTGTAATCACCAAGATATTTGTATTTTTTTTGTTCTCGATAATCCTTATTGGTCAACAGATTCAGGGATGATATAGATCTATGTTGGTGATATGTCCAAAGATAATGTAGAATGGAGTTTGGAAGTTAGATGTGCATATTTTTGTGTAGATGCAATGGTATTTGACACTATCAACATGATCATATATTGCAAACTAAGAAACTAAGAATCAAAGACAGTTGATTTTTCTCTTTGTTCTATATATCGGCTCATAGCTTTTCAAACAAAAAAGAAACTACATTTTTGAATGAACTAGGAAAGTAGTTTATAGATGATACAAAGTTGTTCAAGAAAATCAACCAGAACTCTAATATAGATGAAGCGACCGTTCTTACCATTTCAGAGGTTTTGATTTTTTAAATACCAGGCATGCAAGAGAAGGAAGCAAAGCTACCTTATGATAACCCCGAGTTGTAGCAAATGTGCTTGCATCATGACCTTTACAAGGATTTGTATCGAAATACACTTGAACGATAAGTGTTAGGCCATTAAAATTCATAGACGCCCCCCTCTCTCTCTCCCATGAGAAATATCTTTATATTTAAATGAGCAATATACATGTTTCTTTTCTCAAGGGACTACGCGTACAAGAATTATTGAAGCCATTACAAGAAATATTCATTATGAGCTTAGCATGTCACATGTAATAATTGAACCTGTGTGGGGAGGATAACACATTTCTCCCAGCCACCCAAGTTAAATCCAATTGACTTGGAATTCATAGACTTAATGATACATCCTAATAAATAGTTTCATAATTGTATGTATAACTACATAAAAACTTAATGACATGTCCTAATAAATAAAAAAGGCATAACAAATATTCATATGTAAAAAGGAAAAAACTTATTATTATAAATACAAATTTAATAATAAATGAAACTAGACTAGATCCATTTTAACTTTGGTCTTGTAATCACAAATATATTTGTATTTTTTTTCTCTATAATCCTTATTGGTCAATAGATTCAGGGATAAAATAGATCTATGTTGGCGATATGTCCAAAGATAATGTAGAATGGAGTTTGGAAGTTAGATGTGCATATTTTTGTGTAGATGCAATGGGTTTTGACACTCTTTCAACATGATCATATGTTGCAAACTAAGAAACTAAGAATAAAAGGCAAAGTTGATTTTTCTCTTTGTGCAATATATTGGTTCATAGCTTCAAACAAACAAGAAACTACATTTTTGAATGAACTTGGAAAGTAGTTTATAGATAATATAAAGTTGTTCAAGGAAATCAACCAAAATAAGAAACTACATTTTTGAATGAACTAGGAAAGTAGCTTATAGATGATACAAAGTTGTTCAAGGAAATCAACCAAAGCTCTAATACAGATGAAGCCACCATTCCTACTATTTAAGATGTTTTGATCTTTTAAATGGCAAGCATGCAAGAGAAGGGAAGCAGAGCTACCTTATGATACAGCAAGCAGAACCTCAGGTTGTAGCAAATGCACTTGCATAATGACCTTTACAAGGATTTGTATGGAAATACACTTGAATAATAAGTGGTAGACAATTAAATTGAAATTCATAGATCCGTGTCACACCTCTCCCCACCTCCCATGAGAAATATCTTTATATTCTATATCAGCAATATAAATGTTTCTTTTCTCAAGGCACTGCTCATACAAGAAGGATCAAAGCCATTACAAGAAACTTCATTATAAGCTTAGCATGCCACATGTAATAATTGAACCCGAGTGTGAGGGATAACACATTTCTCCCAACCACTCAAGTTAAATCCAAATGACTTGGAATTCATAGACTTAATGATATATCCTAATAAATAAATTCATAATTATATGTATAACTACATAAAAACTTTGATATATCCTAACAATTGAAAAAACCATAAGAAATATTCATATGTAAAAAGGAAAAAAATATTATAAATACAAATATAAGAATAAAAGAAATTAGCCTAGATCCATTTTAACTTTGGTCTTGTAATCACAAATCTATTTGTATTTTTTTTTTCTCTACAAGGGTGAATGAATGAAAATGGGTTATATTTTTGGGCCAAATGTGGCGATGAAATTTCAAAATTCTACTCTTTTATGGAATTGAAGCCTTCAAAATTCATATAAGCAAAATTTTGATTTGGAGTAAAAAGGCAAATTGTGGAAAATTATGTTGCCGTTCTAATGATATTTGTTGCAAAAAAAATTAGTGTCGTATAATGTCAATTTTCCATTAAATGAAATGTTTGTCCTCGCAAATTTTCACACATCTTAAGAGGTATGTGTGTGTTCACATAGCATAACCTAATATAAAACTATATATATGAACATGATCTACATGGAGAGAGCTAAGTGTTCATATTACAAATTTATGTTTTTATGCAAAATTATATTTTTTATTATTTTTCGAAGTTGATGAAGTAATATTTCAATTGCATTATGTAGACACGTGTTCGTGTAAGGTTCTTTTTGAACTAGTTAAATAAATTGAAAAACAAAGAGTAATTTTTTGAAGAGGACTCATAAACAAAGATAGTGATTTTTTTTGAATTTTTTTCGTTGTGTATATTTTATGATATTGATTTTTTATTCAACCTCTTTTAAATTGTTCAAAAAAATTTCAAGCATTATGTTTATAAGAAATTAGATGAAAAATAACATATGAATTTGAAAATGTCAAACTTATGCCATTGGATAGAGGATTCTTTCTTGAATCCAACATGATTAATTCCGCCACCTAAGGACAAAATTTCCCCCAAGTCTGCTAGGGTACAAAATGATGTTACAGTGAATTTTTGTAGAAAGGGTGCTGAAATTGTGGATTTTAGGACTTCAAAGGCTTGATTGAGCTTTTAAATTTCAAATTCAAATAGATTGATCAAGCTTCTATAAAAACATTTGTGAATCTCATAAATTAGATTTTAAAATCAATGAAGATCTAAAATTTAAGTTTTTACCACATTTTAAA
>APFE030479732.1:0-17825 GCA_000404065.3 Pinus taeda | reverse complement strand
ATATAATATTTTTAAAATCCCGAAGTAATCATAACCTAAAGCTACCTAAAAAAATAAAACCTAAACAATTTCAATTGGAAGACATGAAACACTCTATGTATCTTTGATGGTGGTCGCTGGAACATTAATATTTTGGAAAATTTTAGATAAGATTGCCATGGAAAATTATCACTTTCCCTCCACGTGAATGTATAACACACATTTGAAATCTTGCATTTTAAATATGTATTTATAGAAAAAAATTAAATTGTTGTATGACATCAAAATAAAAATATTTATTTAAACATAATATTTATTTGTTAAAGTATTTTAAAAATTTTGAAATATAAATGAGAGAAAGTGGGAGTAAAAGTGTAAGACAGGGGGGGGGACACAAATATGGAGAGAGGGAGAGGAGGAGAGAGTGGAGGAGAAACATGTGCTCTCTATTGCCTTGTCTCACCAACTCGTGCTCACAAAGCAATGATTGTAATGAGTGCGTTCATCCTCCTTAGAATTAATTCAAACGGCTAAATATCCAAAATTATATTTTAGGAATTGATTTTATGATTGATGAGTTAACTAAGTTGAACTAACTCATGTAACCCATCTCATCTCAATTCTAGAACTTGAGATTCAATCACTTGTCCTTTTTGCAAATTAATTCCCACTAGAAGACAATAAACTCGGCCTTCCACTTTTGCACATTAGTTAACTACTTCATAACTTGTCCTAACTTTTGGGAACAAATCCTAAATTATAGGAACACGTCCCAACTTTTAGGAATTATCTCCTAACTTACAGAAATTGGTTCCTAACTTATAGGAACTTGAGCATGCTAAGGAGACACTGGTTGTGGTCCCTTTGATTAAGGCACAAATCAGGGAACCCTTTCTCGCTATCATTTTCAACACACATTGATTTTACAACCAATCCATGGGAGTTAGTGCACTAACTAATTATGTGATCCTAAAGGATTAATAAGTTCACCCTTCTCTAAGTGATATTGGCAATAAGAGTGGAATTCTCCCACTTGTCTATATAGTATTTGTATTTCTTAGATTATTTGACAAATCTTGTTGTTGAAGAATGTAACTAGTGCTGGTCTTCATAATTGTATTTGAGTCATGATGTAATATATTTATCAAAAGAAATTTTATTATGAAAGAAAATTTATTTTTGAAGCATGGGTTTCATGTTGTTTCATTTTTTTTTTCTAGGTCAAAGCCTCCATTGAAGGCTTCTAAGCTTTTTCAAGAGTCAAAAAAGTCATTGCCACAATTATTAGATTCTTCTTGGGCTTTTGTATAATGTAAAAAAAAATATTTTTGAGTCAAAAATGTCACTTGTCACCTCCACACCAAGTCGGCCATGTCCTATGAAGTCGACCTGGATTAGGGCTATTCAACCCAACAGAAGCAATATAAATAGAAGTCTAATTCGACCTATTTGACATCGTCTCACTCACAAGTTTGATTTGCAACTTGAAGACTACAAAAGAAGAATGAAGAGCAAGGAGAAGGAAGAAAGAAGTTGGGAAAAACAAATTGAATTTCTTGGGAATCTCTCTCACATGTGCGAAGTCTTCTAGGATTTCTGGATGAGTAGATGGGGCCGAAATTTTGAAGTAACTGCAGGTATGAAATTATGTACTTGTGAGGCCGAAATTCTAGATTGAAGTTGTATTTGGGGAGCTAACACTTACAGGGATTTGGAAGAGATCATCTACTTGAAGGAATGGCTAACTCGCTGATTGGAGGAGGTCTTTGTCAAGGTAAAAAAGGTCTTTGGATTGTCTCATTTTGATTTGAAACTACTAGTATAAGTAAAATATAACATAATAAATAAGTAAAATAAGGCAACATAAATCACAAGTTATTATCAAGAAAAGAGGAATCAAACACTAATTCCTACATGCATTGGTTTGTTAACACTTAGTCACGGGGTTTGTGTGTCATGAACTATGGAGAATTTTTAATCTCAGGTTTGATAAATGCACATACTTAAGTTAGTATATTCAAAGACTTAAAAACATGTTGCCATAAAAGTCGGTGACAAAATTTTTGACCAACATTGACTACAAACCAGTCTTTCAAACTTTTGATTTCTCACATATTTGATTCCATTGAGAAAAGATAGGTGCACTCTATT
The DNA here is from genome assembly GCA_000404065.3 of Pinus taeda. NCBI lineage: Eukaryota > Viridiplantae > Streptophyta > Pinopsida > Pinales > Pinaceae > Pinus > Pinus taeda. The sequence goes on along the minus strand of APFE030479732.1, from coordinate 15,695 downwards.
ATTTAATAGGGATGAGTTGAGTAATATAATTCAAATAAACCAAATTGAAAGAAAAGTAAAGAGCAAATTTATCCTCTTTCTTTGGTTGAGCAATTTCATTCCTCTTCCTTGTATTAGAATCTAGATATAACTTATTGACAATAAGACAAGGAAATGGAATGGGAAAAGCCTTACCTAAGTGGAAGGTAAAGTATAAAAAATCGTTTATTATTCCCCTCGAAGTGTTGTTCATTGCAAGAAGACAAATCCTTGTTCTTCCACTCACAAACTTAGTTTTCATGCATGCTTATCTAGACTTATTGGGACAAGGCTTTAGGCATAAATACGATGTAACATATTGAAAGTTGGGTGTAACGTGTTGAAATCCAATAAATAGGATACTTTATGGATAAGTGGGGGCAAAGGAAGTATAAATGTGGAGACAACTACAATATGAGGTTGTATTGTTGTTCATATGCCTTGATTTATCCCTTTAAAAACCCTTCATTAAGGTTCTTTGGCTAGTGTGTGTTGTGATGTTGTATCAGGTTTTTTTTGGTCATAAATACATACCACTTTTTGGTATATTGTTTTGTATCATGCTTGCATCTTATTGTGTTGTATTTATATATTTTTTATTCTTTCCTAAGTCATATTTATTGTTTGCATAATTTGTACATTGCGTTGGATAAACATAATGTCAACCTTGTTGATATACAGCATTGGATATGAATTGTGATGAGGTATTTAAAATTAAGTTATATGAAATTGTTTTTTTATTCACACATAATTTATAGACCGCTCTCAAGAGTTCTAGTTGTTCTATTCACACATAATTTATAGACCGCTCTCAAGAGTTCTAGTTGATCATTGATAAGAGTGAATTCTATAAATTGATGTGAAGAATCCATGAGAGGAATTTTGAGTTCTAAAATGGGTCTCTTAAGGAAATTATAAAATAATAGTGGACATAATAAAATAAGATTATATTACATCATCAAATTTTAGAGGGAAGAAAGAAAAAAAAAATCAATTCGTATTTTCAACTTATTTCCTTATGGGGTTTACTCCAAATTTCCGAGTTGGGAAATTTAAAAAAAACCCTTTTTCCCCCCGTTGGATTGCCAAATTTGAATTCCTCATGCCCAAAGGAGTATCCCATATGCCATATTTTCGATGGACCCCTTTGCTACACGAAAAATGAGAAATACAATGAAAAACATGATTGCACATCACATTTTTTTTTCATGTATTTTTCCCCAAATTTTTTCGCTGTAGCAAGGGTTCCATCAAAAGTATACAACATGAGTACCCTTTTTGATGAAGAAATTAAATTTTGCATTCAACGAGTACTTCCCACTTGAAATTTGAGTAAAACATAGGAGATAAGTTTTTTGAAAATACAATTTGAAAAGTAGTTTAAATTTATTTTTATTTATTTTTTTTTAAATCTTTTTTTTACTTTTTTTTTGCTCCAAAAATGGTGGAATCACCCCATGGTTTGACATAATCATCTTGATATATTGGTTCTTAAAGAAAGTTTTATTTTGGTTGTACATTTTTTCTTAAGAGACACCCATTTTAGACCCAAAATGGTAATTATGAAGCAAAATAATATAATTGAAAAATGTAAGAATCAATCCAAATAATTTTGGTGAAGGGAAAGATATATACTAGATTATTCAACCATTAATATATATTATTATATTATATATTATTCAACCATATATATATATATATATATTTAGAACATATTTTTGATTATCCATTCCACTTGAATGGAACAAATATACCACATGGTTTAATATACATATTTTTAGGAAAATATATTGTATTAGCACTCTATGAAACAAAATTGTAATCGAGCAATAAGGGAAGCATAGATCCTCCCTAATGCATATCTTCTCTTTTAAGATCAAGGTAATACACCACCAAAGAAGATAAACAACCACCATTCAAGTTGTTGCTGAGTACTTAGTGTTATGATATACCAACTAGCCTATATTCAAGGCAAGAATTCCTTGCCCCAACTTATTTGATCACAATGGGCTTGAAAATACTTTTATATCCTTAAATTAATACTTTTTAGTTCCTTAAGGATTCAAGTCTAACTAAAACACATATCTACTAATAATACTCTAAGAGATTCACATTTTAGAGTATATATTTGGGTTTTCATCACTAAAGCGATTAGAGGATGAACATACTCAATAACATATATAGGAACAAGAGACTGTGTTTTTTTTCCTTCAGCATATTCACCATCACCTTTGATTTATCACTGCCCTTCTCATTCTCAACCCCTCCATCACCTCTAGATTCATCATCACTCTTATTGTCATCATTCACTCCATGTTTGTTTTCTCCACCATTCTTCTTCTCCCCACCACCATTGTCACCACGTTCATTCTTCTCCCCACCACCATCTCTCTTATCCCCACCACCATTGTCACCATTTTCATTCTTCTCCCCTCTTCTTTCTTGATATCATCCATTTATCCCTCCCTAATTGTATTCATCCTCCTTAAAAGCCATCCCTTATTTTCAAAGTTTAGGCTAATATATTACATTGAAAAATAAAATAAAATAAAAAACACCATTCATGTTGTTATTACGTAGCTAACAATGGGATATATTGCTTAGCATATATTCATACTAAATAATTATTCCCTACAAGAATATAGAGCAAATATATATGAATAAAGAGGGTACATATTTTGGGTTGTGTTTTTTCTATTTTGTCGTTTTGGTCATTTCTTTTGGTTATTCACATGGAAAGCCAAAAACTTGCATAATCTAGAATTGATTAATTAATAAAAAAAATATTACAACATTGACATCCAGAATGATTGATGTCATTTCCAATGGATTTGTTATGATTCATAAATATCTAACCATTCACAAGAACACTTATTATCAACTTAAATAGGCACTTTATTTTTAGTCCCCCACTAGCACTTTAGTTATTATAAATTATGAACAAATCGATTCAATGTAAGGATTAGAGTGAGCTATAAAAAAAATATTTTTTAGTTTTTATGTTTGGTTGACTAGTTTGGGAGCTGCGGGATTTGGAAGCCACATTGAGAAATATTTTATTTTGTTTATAGTTTGTACATTGCATAAGAGAAATCATGTTAGTGACAATCATGCAGAAGCTATGCCTCATATGTGGGCTAATATGCCCAACTGGTTCATTTCTATTGTGGTACTCACATTGTCGAATATGTTGATTGGAATCATGGTTATTTCTTTTGGAACGTCCCATTAAAACAACAACATTAATGACCTTAAAAGAAACCCATATTTGTGATATATACTAAGCATCTTCAATGTATCCAAAAGTAAGATGGAGGTAAATTCTTATCTAGTATGGAGGATTGAGTCATTGGAACTAATTTGCAAGACTAATTTGATGAGCCCCAGTTTATAAACTACGAAAAAAGAGAGAAAGTGGTGGGTAATGCATGAATGAAAGAGAAAATAAGGGTGAAAATGGAAAAATAAAGGAAGTCAAAAGTGGAACCCATATAATTGAAGTTGTAATGTGTAATGTTCCTTTTTCAAAATGTTGGGGAAGGAGAGTATCTCATTAGCTTAGATTACAAATTAAAATTAATTATGGACCATGAGATAATTAATTAATTAAAGTGACTAAAGAAAAAGAAATATTATAAGTCACCTTAATAAAAGAAGGAAATATCCACGATATTCAGATGACCCATGGTATTATGATAACCCATGATTATTAAAGGAGATGAAAGGTCACACCTTAGGCATGCATTTGGGATTTTTAGTTTGTTGATTATTGAGTTGAGCTCTTGGAACTTGTTTGGGTGAGAGCCCACATAATGTAGAGGGTTAGTTTCGGTGGTCAATGGTCCACCCTAGTTGATCTAGTGAGGAATGGTTTTGGTATTGAGAGATATACCCTATCCACTCAAAGAGGAGGGATCAAATCAAATTCCTCATTGATGCTTAGCAAGATCAAGATTTTGGAATAGTGGTTGGAAGATTGAAGTAGTGCACAATTGCAGATCGACGAATACAAGCATAGGATATTTCTCCGACTTATCTATTTGTCAGGTAATATGAATTTTGATGTAATTTCCCTCTTAATAATAAATAAATAAATATTTATGGATTTACAATGGGATATGTCTACAAAATGCGCAATTATTGATTTTAAATCAGTCAAATTCTCAACAAGAATTATTATCTGCTTTTTCTGAAGAAATTTATGGGAAATAAAAATAAAAATAAAAATGGATATTATAGTGGTATTGGAGCTAGTTTTCCTGCCAACTTGAAGGGTTTTATCTGATAAGTGTTGCAGCAATATCATGCCAAAGGTTAAGTCGGGCAAATACTCAAAGGTTTGCAAGGTTGAGTTTATTTGTAGAATCCAAATTTATTTCTCTTTCTGGGTAGAATTTATCTTGTTGGGATAAATTTATTTTATTGGTTTGAATTTACTTTGTTGGGCTGAATTTCTCTTGTTGGGTTGAATTTATCTTGTTGGGCCGAATTTACCTTATTGTGCCAAATTTATTTTGTTGGGCAATTAATTAATGGGTCGATTTATTCTTGGCGCGAGCGGTGGGGTGCAAGGGGGGGGGTGGCGGGGAGCAGTTCATTTTCCAGAGTTGAAATAATAATAATAAAAATAATTCTGAGTGAATTTTTATGGATTTTTTCAAGAAAAATGTATGCCATAGAATTTTTGAAGCAAAATCCTTTAATTTTAGTAGGGATTTTTAATGGTTATTAGCATATTTAGCAGTAATGGAAAGCGGAAACCATGATATCCCTGTAAACCCTTGAAATTACTAAAGAGTAATTTGAAAATTTGAAAGTTTATTGGCTCATGGACGATAGATGGAAATAGGCCTTAGAAGACCTCACAAATGCCATGAATAATTTCACAGGAAGGCAACATCATTTCAACAATACTTCATGGGTTATTTAGGTAGTGATTTTCTTATGGAGCAAAGAACAAGACAAATCAACAAACCCTTCTCCAAAGGAATTCATATTACTCTCTAGCAAGAGTAGCTAAGGGATCTCTAGAAAGAAAAGGATGTGGGAAGTTTGTTCTTTGTACATGGATCATATTTGAAGTTTAAGAAGATAGAGAATGTCCTCTCTAAATTAGATAAATTAGACACATGCTTGTCTAAAGTAGCACAATTTGATTGGAGGATATTAAGTTGGGAAGTGAAGCCATCAATACTTTCACTGATGCAACACGGGTTTATGGAAAATCCTTTTAAGGAGGTAAGACTTGTAGCTGTTTCTTACCTCTATGAGATCATAAGGATAACTGTTCACGTTCCCCCCTACAATGATGCCATTCTAAGAAGAGCGTTACAACTGACTGTGGAGAACCTCAAAGGATTTCTATATATTAAGGACCTTACCTTTGGTAAGAAACTCAAGATCTTGGATATGGTGGCCATAACCAAAATGTGTGCCATTATGTTCAATCTAGATTGCAATAATTTGATTTTTCAAATATTCCACTGTTTCTTTGCCAAAATCAAGGAATATCATCCATGCATTGAAAAAACCAGCATAAAAAATATTTTGTCTTTGATTTTAGGCGATGATGATACCATTTGCAAGGAATTGCAATCAAAGGTGTTCGCTATTTGGAGGAAAGAGTAGATTATTTCACTTGTTGCTCATGAACTCTTAGAAATATTGATTGAGCTTAACCTTAAATGCTTCAAAAGGCATATGATTGAAAAAGAGCTAAATTCAATGGGGATGTAGGTCACACATCATGCCAACAAGGGTAAGACCCAGAAAGGAAGAAAAATTGTCCATCACAATAGGAATGGTGGACAACTAGTCACTAGAGTGGAATTCGTAAAGGAAAAGGTTTATGGCAGTCAAAGGGTGCTAATGACAAAAGAATAGGTGAAAACGTGGAGTGTGGGGTCAATTCCATACCCCAAGAAGAAAACATATCAGTTGATGAGGAATCAGTTAAATAAAAAAGAGTTGGTGAAGCATAGTCCTTCTACACAAGAGGATGACGAAAGCAGTGACACCCAAGATCAGGCGGGTGAGTTGAACAGGTACAAATTAGTTGTGGATTTGCAAGAGCTTGCAGGAGGCCTCTTAGAAATAAAGGAAAAAGTCAAGATGCTAAAAGGCGCAATATTGAAGAAGGATAGTGAACTTGAGAATGGAGGATTAGGAATGCACGATCAATTGTCAAGTTTTTTAGTATTGAGAAGCAATTAAAACACCTAAGAGGGAAACAAAAAGCGCACACCCATGAGTTTATTTTAGAAAGAGAAAAGGGTGAGATGTACAATAGCCCACTTCAAAAGTACATAAACAAGGCTTGCAACACATTGAATTCACAATTGCAATGGATACAAGTTCGCAGGATGTTTGAGTAAGATAACAAGTATAATGGGATGCAAAAATAGGAGTCGTATCTATGGAATAGTGGCATCATAGTTATAAGTAGAGTAGCACACCATCAACATAGAGGTCCTGTTGTGGCCACAACACCCCCTTAATTTTTGAAAAATTATGGGGCCCTCCATGTAAGCTTTGGTCAAATCACTTTTTTAATCCTTTAATTTTGTTAATTTTGTGAGATTTCCATTTTTTCTTAGATTTATGTTTTTATTGCTTCAATGCATGTGTTTTGTCACCAGACTTTCAACGGTTCAAGTTTCGTCTTATTCTGACTTACGGTTTGGAAAATATCCTTGATCAAATTTCGCCACATGAACATTAAAATATGTAAATTTGTAATTAATATATATAGAAATTAAATACAGAAGAAATATCGTAAATACAACTAATAATCCAATTAATTTTTCTTAAGAATACATTAATTAAGATAAGTTAAGCTATTTTCATTTAATTAAATTGTAAATATATTAAGAATTCAATTAATTAATAATTATTTTTTATAAAAACCAACCTAATTCTTGGGTGGGGGAGGATTGGAAGGCCAACCAGGTTGAGGAAGGGATCCTGAACAAATTAAATCTAAAGTTTGAGATGGTCCATCACAAACAAACCTCCAGACATGAGATGCGGACTCAAAGCCCTAATAAATTCAGCTATCCCAGAGGAAATTTCATAAAATCAAACTTCGACGGGGCCTCGAAGGGGAACCCGGGCGAAGCTGGCTTTGGAGGCATTTTTCGAGACAGCAACAATCAGGTAAGGTGGATTTTCGCAGATTGGGGAGGAGAAATGACAAATAACGAGGCAGAGTTCTGGGCTCTTCATCAGGGTCTGTGGATCGCTGTAACAAATGGTTACACTAATTTAGAAATTACGGGAGATTCTCAAATCGCGGTGGAAATGCTGAAGAAGCTTAGCAATGGACGAAGCTGGGAGAAGGTCACAAACAGTTGGCATACAACGGGAATTGTCCAGGAAATCGCTGACTTACTGAAAAGAATCGAATATAAGATAATAAATCATGTTAGAAGGAAAGGGAATCAAGGGGCTGATTTCTTGGCAAATTGGGGATGCAGAGGCCGCGGCAGCACGGTGGATACGCAATGGAGAGCGGTGTGCGGGAACAGGGAGTGGAAGGACTTGGCAGCTATAATCAATGCAGACCATGATCAAGCCACAGGCGGAAATACGAGGATCGATGAGCTGGAGCAATAAGAGGACGTGGAGTCTCCGAGCAACAAACCTAGTTCATTCGGGGCAGAGACGGGATATGATCACAGGTAGCAGAGTAGTACAGGGGCGACGCGCGTGGGGGACAACCCAAGATCAAAACCAAGGTGAAGCTATAAATGATCGCAATCTTAGAGGAGGTGGGAACGGTCTGTCAGACCTCTTGACAACGAACATTAAACAAGAAATGATGGCCAAATGCAACGTCACCCTGGCAAGCAACTGGCGGCAAATGAATTCCGACCCGAAGGTGTACGCTGAGGACAGAAATCTAATATATACCCAAATGGGGGAGGAGAACCAGTCATTTAGTTGTTTCCAAATTTGGAGAGGTGCGGACAGTTCTGTTGAGGGACATCAATTCACGAGAAAGGTTTCCGGTTATCAAAGATTTCTCTGCAGCGGAACCGTGGGCAACATGGAAACAAGGCAGAAAACCAAGGAGGCAGAGGAGAAGCATAATTCATCTGTGGAGGATAAGAGCCGGAAAGGGAAAGGAATTATGAAGGACGATCAACCGACTAAGATCTGGGAGATCGAGGACGAATCTGAGGAGGAGCTGCCCCGAGGGGAAGGGAATGTGAGGTCCTTCTATCAGGACAGGTTTGCAGGCGAGGAGTGTCAGCATATGGAAAACGACCACCCTGCTCCGAAGGAGACAAAAGTTTGTCGATACGGCATGAGAAAACGGGCGATGAGCCCTGACAGAGGTGAGTACTCGAGCAGGAAAAGGGGCCGAGGATAGGGAAGGAGGACGCAGGAGAAAGGAGAGAATTCCAGGCAGGATTCAAAACCTGTTAAACCGCCAAGGAGGACGGTGAATCACAGAATCCGGCGAGCTGAAAGGGCCCACCAGCGAAACACAAACCCAACAGTCAGAAGAGTTATGCAGTTCCTGGAGGAAGAGTCTCTCCAAGACCAGTCTGAAGATGATATGGAGGATTGGGAGCTTCTGCTTCACGATCCAGGCCATACCAGGGGACGAATGTCCTTATTCAAGCAATCCTTGCACATATACTGGGTTATGAAGAGGCTGATGGCAAAAGCCCTTGAACAAGTAGCCAAGGAGATGGTCGAGTTAGCCAAGGGAGACCCGGATCTGTGCAAAGATTTGAGCTTCATTCGCACTGCGATGGCGAAGCAAGAGGAAAAGATGGACACGATTCTTCAGCTACTGAAGAGGGATCAACAAGATGCAGAGCGAGGAACAAGTCTGCAACCAGCTATGGATAATGCTTGACTTGAGATATGTTTAGGAAAACTCATAGTCTTTATAGTATCGGTTTTTTGCCTGATTTAGATAGAGATATATACTTCTTGCAGACTAGTAGTATTAGAAAATCTCAAGACTGCCTTGTTTATTTAGCTAAGATTAGCAGATTATGGGCCTTCTACTTTTGGGCAGCCATCAAAAACTATAGATGGATTAAGTACCCGGTTTCCCCATATGGGCGGGTCTTCAATATTTTTGATACTATGTAATGGTTTATTTTCTATCCAGTAATAGAAAGAGTTCCACCTCAGCTTACAAAAAAAAGAATATTAAGTTATTATTAAATGGTTTTTGAGATAATTACTCAATCATTTTATCTCTAATAAAAATTGTTTTTTATAAACAATTATAATGGTTTAAAAAAAAAAAATTAATTTAAAAACAAAAAATAAAAAAATTTTATTTATTTATTAAATTTATTTAAAATACCAAATAATAACTTGTATCAGTGAATATTAGTTGTATTATATAATATTGTTTAAATAACAAAAAAAAATAACGTGTTAATAAAATAAAGTTAGTATTAAATATATTTGTTAGATTAATGTCATTTATTGTTTTATCATCATATATCTGGTTAATTTAGATCTTATTCTATAATTTAGTTATTATTCTAATATGATACTAACGCCAAACTAATTAAAATCCATGCGAAGAAAAAAGCATATCAAAGATACTCATTACCAAAAAGAAATGTTATTTGGTGAAAACTAAATTATGTGAGAGTTCAATTATATTGTTATTAGTGGATTGACTTGCAACCACTATTTATAGAGTGGAATTGATGGAAAAGAATCCTCAAATGCATTAAAAGATAATCCAGCTACAACCACCCATTCATATATAGTTAATTCGCAACTTCTTGTTTAGATCTAAATCATTGTTGTCACCAAGGGCATATAAATCATCGCCACAATGGAGCTAAGTCATAATGATTGCTAATTAAAGAGCCATTAGTTTTGTTATTATGCTTTGATCAGTTGAGAAGGATTGAAAATATCATTGGTTGACATATATTACAAATTCACTTATCATGTCTCGAAGATAGTTGAAGATAGTTGAGCTCCCCTCAGAAAGGTTTACTTCAGAGGCAAAAGAAAATATCATTATTTCAAAATTTATGAGAGTTGTTATTATTGTAAAAGTTTTTTATTTTAATTTAAAGTGGATAAAGATGTGTTGTATTAATTTTTATTTTTTAATTGACATTGATTCTTAAAGGAATATATTCAGTTTATGCATAGCTTTAATGCTTATTAATGATTGTAGTGTGTTATAGAGTTTGTTAAGTTGCATTGATTTTTAATAAATTTTAAAAATTAGATTTGTGCCACGTGACTTCCTACTCACCAATTTCTTAGGGATTTGATATTATTCCAATTCTAATAAGTTCATATTCTAATTAATGGGGAAATTAATATATAAGCAAATTTTATTTAGCAAAATGGTCCATTTTACAATAAGATGCGTAATTCTTTTTTTTCTCTAATTAAATTAGATTAGTGCCACATGACTCCCCACCCACCTATTTCCTTGGGATTTGATATTATTCCAATTCTAATAAGTTCACATTCTAATTAGAAGGGGAAATTGATATATAAACAAATTTTATTTAGCAAAATGATCCATTTTACAATAAGATGTGCAATTCCCTTTTTTTCTCAAGTTAAAGCTAACCCATAACCTTTTTAATAAGCTAAATGTGTACATTGGTAAAGCGTAATAGTTTTTTTGCTATATTTATAAAAACCTTCAGCTATGTCGACCACTAAAGCCACTGATCTAAACGGAAAATAGTCACCACTTTTATCATCAAACATGTGCAAGGTGAATAGGTCATTATTTTTTTTCCTTATCAATGACCATGTGCAAGTGTTTTCACAAAAATAGAGAAAAAATAATCTTATTTCTCATAGAGGGAGAATATTTAGATTTGCAACTATTAATTAATTTATTCATTTTGTTATTTATATTTTCATAACAATTATTTTTTGAAACATTAATCATGAAAATGTCTAGAAATATTGGTTTTAATTTATATATTTAGAAATGATAAATCCAAATATAATTAATCAACAAACACTTATAAATAGTAAAAAGATTGAGTAAGCATCGCAATATCCAATTGAATTACAAGAATGGAAGGACTAAGATGATATATCCAAATCTATCATTAGCTTTGCTATCATAAATTTAATACATTATATAATTTAAATCACAAAGAGTGATTTTTTTTTTTTAAGTTATAGTTATTTGAATTTAAAATGTTAACTAAAGTTACTATAAATTGGCCTCATAAACAATCTAAAATATATTTAAAATAGTTAGCAAATGTTAAGACTGGTAGATGAACACAACGCCAAAGTCATTCTATTAAGGAATCTACCATCTAATATATAACAATGTTATTTTCACTCTAAGTTGTTTCTTTCTATAAACCTATAAGATACTATTGTTTCACTCGTGATGGAAGAAAGAGAACCATTATAAGAGATATATTAGGTGATACTCAACTTGGGATGACATTCTAGTGAAGAAACAATTTTAATAAATCGATTAAAAAGAAGATGGAGATATGTAAAATTTGCACATCATAAAGATGTAATAATAGATGAACTAAAAAGAAGATAGAGATAGAATGTTACTATTATGGAAAAATTAGTAAAGAAACAATAAATTGTAAAATATGTACTAATAATTTTCTCAAGAAAAAGTTTAAAAAATCCATAAATATAAATTTTACTCCAAACCCACATATTGAAAAAAAAATTCACTAAAAATATTATGGGAAAATAATAATGTAACAATTAGTTGTAAAATTTGTACCAATAATATTCCGAAGAGAAAACTTAAAAAATCCACAAATATAGATTTTACTACAAATCCACATATTAAAAAAGACTCCACTAAAAAATTCATTTTTTCAAGGGCCCACACTTTGACCAAAACGAGGGATGCAATAGAAGACGAAAAGTTGTTCTAAGTATAGGATATTTGTGAATTGGAGAAACTATATCTCATGGAGTTACCAGACATGCACATGGGAATTAGTTATGAGACATTTCAACTTCTAATAATGTTTAATGATGTAGAAAACTTGGATATAGATAAGGAAAAAAAAACTGTGGTAAAGAAAATATTTTGAAAAAGTTTTAATAGTTTTAGTATTGTTTTAAAAATATAACTTTAATTTTTTGTATAAATCTTTTTAGTAGTGTGTTTTTTAAAAAGAGATATTATTATTGAATAATGGTTAAGATAATCAGTTTAACCGTTCATCTTTAACCAACAAAAAAGTCAATTAAATTTGAGTTAATATTAAATATCTTTCATTTTGTGGTTCATCTTTCATTGTTTATCATTATCTCTCCATCAATGTAAACTTATCCTAATAAAATTAATAGTAAAAATATATTAAACATTTTAGCACATTTAAGCATCATTTCTAAAATAATAGGACAACAATTTCTAAAATGAGATAATAAAAACCAACTAAAAATACTTTCATTTGGATCGGAGAAATACTCTCTTAAATTATCCAACCTACACTGATTATGTTTGGAAATATTTGTCACAGTAAACAAGCTCACAGTAAGAATAATTACAGGAAAATTGTAGAAATTCAAACACAATACTATCTGCCAGACTGCTATGAAACAGACTGTGTACCAAATTGCTATGAAAATATGTAAACACACGTCAAAACATTAAGAATTTGTAAAGCTGTAAAGGTGGAGCTCAATAAATGCGATTTTGAGATCTTGAAAGAGACCTGAAGCTTGTTGAGTTAAAATTAATATGAAAGACACTAATCGTTATGACCTGTAAATATAAAAGTAATAAGTTTTCTTTGTATTTTTTCTATTTATATCCAAATTTCTTCATAATCACAGTGTGTCAAATTATTCAAATGAATATGAAACGTGTGGGTTTAAATTAATCTGAAGCCTACCAGTAATTCTAATTATAAAAGTACTCGTCCTCGTTTCTCTATTTCTGTTTTTTATCTCTATTAATTTTAACTTTTATAATAGGATCAGCAAATATGTAATATGTATAGTTTCAGATAATATCCATATTTCAAATCAGAGTATATCTCAGCTTATCCAGAGTATCTTAACTTATCCAAACAGGTAATCATGCATTTCAAAAGCGCTCTCTGTTTTAGAAGGTTGATAGGATCTGTGTCTTGCATTGAATCAGGAATAAAAGATCATGGAAATTATTTCACTGCAAACCCATGACTTTTTGTATTTGTCACCCATGACTTTTGTATTTGTCACATCTGTGCCATAAAAGCAATTGGATTGATCAATGGTTTGCAGTGATTTTGCAGAAAGCTGCATGGGTCTCAAATGTTAGAGGTAACACCAGAGCAACATGGGCACCACGAGCGTTGAAATCCTGCAGTGTGTGCCCTTGGCATGAAGGGCCACCCTTGTCACTGTAGCAGATAAGGAAATAATTTTTGACAAGCAGCGATCTGCATAAAGCTCAGATCTGTTACAGTTCGGTCCCACTATTTGTCAACACTGGATATGAAGTCCAATAAATTCCCAAATACTGAATCCTACATCTCATAATGATACGATATCCAGTAGTGCCATCCCATGAATTAAATTTGATATGATGTGACAAAATCTATAACCAAAACGATACGCGGACCCATAGTCAGAAATGTAAGGCCAAAATAGTCATGAATCTGCATGTGCTCGGCAGGTGTTTACACATTTTTTCTCCATCTGCTTTTGCAGTTATGGGTACTATTCATTGGCTTGCGTACAAATGAACGTAAGCAAGATTTTGCGAAGAACCCTAGTCTCCAGGTTTTGGCAACACAATTCTACATTGGGAAGCTCTTCTGTGGACAAAATTTCATCGAGGGTGCTGCAATTTCCACATAGAATAATCGGACGAGCAACGTGAAAGAGTTCAGAGTTGACACAAACAGACCCCCTGCTAGATATTGCAAATCGATATGGCAGAGGGAAAATCTATCACATATGCATTTATTTTTCTGCCATGGTGGACAAACAATAAAGTCATTCAAAGCTCACAATCCTCAAATGAAAATGTGGGGCCTAGACCTTATAAAAAATGAAAGTTTGTAGGAGACATGGCACCTGCAAATGTGAGGGTGAGATTGTATGGTTTCCTAAAAAGCAATGCTATCTGTTTTGAGTTGCTTTCGCCTGTCATTTTAATAATTCTTGTCTGATTCAACTCAATCCTTCTCGGGCTGTGCATGAAGATGGCACCAGCTCCGTGCTCTGTACTATACAAGGATGTTTGATTTAAGAAATTAAATTCCAAAGATACCCCCTGCTTAAATGACGAAATCTTTCACACTTCTACTCTGAATTTTGCTTCCCAGAATACCTGTTTGGAATTGTTTTGATATTGCTTCATGTCTTAATTTGACAATTAATGACGAGGCCATAGTTTCACAACAAATGAGAATAATGTGTTTCGAGACTTTAACATCCAATTGGAGTAGGGTAGGTAAGGATCCAGGTTTTTCTGGTTAAAAGGATCATTAAATTATTTTTAGATTAAAAATAGGAGGTTTTTTTGGTTCGTTCTTTAGTATCTATATGCATTCACATTTTTTTTTGGTATGGATGTTTAAAAACATTGTATTTTTATCTCCAATTTTAGATTTAATATGTATTTGAGGGGAATAAATCTCTAATTTTTTTCCAAATTTTCATCTTACTGCATTATACATTTAGCTTTAAGAGAGAATTAAGTGGGTTTTCAATGTGCCATATCTAACTCTAGGTTGAATTCAAAATAATTTACACACTCCATAATACTGAGTAACATATCATTGAAATGTTTTAACTAATAAAAGTTAAATCTTTAAACGTGCAAACATTCTCTAGGCTAAAGACGATTTGGAATTTAACAACCATGCATCTAGAGGGACCAAATATTTAGAGGTGCAAATTTAAGTTCATTTTGAATGCATGATGATCTCTAATTAACATTTGTCCTATCAATTCTTTGTTAAACACTCTTTCATCCATTGAAATGTTTTAACCATAGGTTTTTTTTAATTTCAATTTCTTATAATATCCATCATTAGAGATGAATTTATGCTACTTCTTAATATGTCACATGTCACTCCATATTGAGCATTGAAAGATTGACACATCTTCCCCAACAACTAAAACATTTTAATAATAAAAATAAACTTTATTTTTTTTATAATGATTTATCATTAGAGATCAATCTATGCTATTTCTTAATTAAGCATGTCTAATTAGGAATATGGCTTCCACAATTTTAATTTAATTATCAATAATTATTATGGTGGGGATTTAATGTCCATAGAATATTATAGAATATTCTTAGTAATATGCACAAATCAAAGGTTGATATTTATCTTCAAAGTAGTTATGCTACATTTTCCCTTCTAATTAAATTCATTAATTTAAAAAAAGTATGTGGAAAAGTGTCATATGAAGTGAGTTATGGTTTTCCATAAGCCATGGTATTGTAACAAAACTTATTTACAAATTAAAAAACACATGATAAAGTCAAGGTGAATCTTCATGGTTAATAATCTTGTTACATATATATTGATTCTTTTTATCATTAACAATAATAATAAGAAATTTATAATATAGTTAACTTTTATGAATCTTAAAATTTTAGCAATGTAAATATATGATGAAAAGTGTTTTGATGCTTATTATGAATTGATGCCTATTGACAATTTACCAACCATTTAATTTATAAGACTAGGCTAATATATCACATGTCAACTCTA
>APFE030479725.1:77181-115618 GCA_000404065.3 Pinus taeda | reverse complement strand
GTTGTGCGACGGGATATAAAATTTCAGGAGGAGAAAGCCATGAAGTGTTCGCTTGAGAGGGGGCTACACTTGCATGCAGATGAGGAGCTATTAGTTCCTAAGGATGAACTTCAGGACGTGGATCAGCCACAGGACAAGGTTCATGGAGTGGAAGAGACCACTCATGCAACGCCAACCATCAGAGGGCGAAAGCGCTTGACAGAAGCTGATCGACTGGCTCAAGATGCAGAGAAAGTTGTAGGATCACCTACAGCCCAATGCAGGCAGAGACAGTCACCTGATCGATACACTGGATACATGGCTCTTATGAGCAAGTATGTTGTGACTGAGCCATCCTCTGTCGAGGAAGCTGTGGAGGATCCCGCATGGCTAGACGCCATGGTGGAAGAGCATGATTCTATTGTCAGAAACAGTGCATGGGTTATTGTTCCTAGACCGGAAGGGAAATCAGTGGTGGGTTCGAGATGGATCTACAAAGTTAAGAAGGCAGCTGACGGGAATGTGGAGAGGTACAAGGTAAGATTTGTTGCACGAGGCTTTTCATAGATTGAGGGGATCGATTATGAGGAGACCTTTGCACCTGTCGCAAGGTATTCTTCCATACGGACGATTCTTGCTCTCTCAGCGCAGATGGGATGGAACATTCATCAGTTGGATGTGAAGACTGTGTTCCTCAACGGAGTCATTGAGGAGGAGGTATACATTGAGCAACCCGAAGGCTTTGAAGTCTTCAGAAGCGAGTTGCATGTGTGCAGGCTCAAGAGAGCGTTGTATGGGTTGAAGCAAGCACCACGTGCTTGGTACACACGAATAGACAGCTATTTCACAGGACTTGGATTCTCCAAGAGTGAGGCGGATCCTAACCTATCCTAGATTGTGGTGGAGGGTAAGTTGCTTATCATTGTACTGTATGTTGATGATTTGATTCTAACGGATGATGAGCTGTTGATACTGTCATGCAAGAAAGATCTTGCTACAGAGTTTGAGATGAAGGACTTGGGCCTCCTTCACTATTTCCTAGGATTGGAAATATGGCAGCACAGTGGTGGACTGTTTGTTTCTCAGGGCAAGTATGCTCGAGAGATACTGGAGAAGTTCAACATGCATGGCTGCAATCCTGTTGATACTCCTCTTCCTGGAGGTTGGAGGAAGGAGGATGCCACTTCGGGAGAAGAAGTGGATGCCACTGTTTATCGACAGTTGGTGGGGTCCCTGATGTATTTAGTCAATACACGACCTGATATATGCTATGCAGTTAACCAGCTTTCACAAGCTATGGTTAAGCCTACCAAGCTCTTCTGGAAGGCGGGCAAGCATGTATTGCGCTACTTGAGAGGCACATCGGGATATGGTTTGTGGTACAGACAGGAGGATGAGGTGAAGTTGTGTGGCTTCACGGATGCAGATTGGGCAGGGAGCCCAACGGACAGAAAGAGCACATCAGGAGGGATCTTTAGTATTGGATCGACAGCAGTTTCTTGGTACAGCAGGAAACAGAGATCCGTGGCACTCAGTTTAGCGGAGGCCGAGTATATGGCAGTAAGTTTGGCTGCATGCGAGGCTATATGGATGAGGAAGATCCTAGTTGGTTTGTTCGGTTCTCATTTGGATCCTAATGTGATTTACTGTGATAACCAGAGTTGCATTAAACTCTCGGCTAATCCTGTATTTCATGATAGATCTAAACATATTGACATCAGGTACCATCGTATCAGAGATTGTGTGCAGCGGAGGATCATGTTACTTTCGTACATTCCAACGGAGGATCAAGATGCTGATATTCTGACGAAGGCTCTCACCAGGAGCAAATTCGAGTACCACCGAGGCAGGATAGGGGGTGCTGATAATCCATATCTTCTCGAGAGGGAGTGTTGAGATTGCAACAAGATGATGGAGCTTAGTGAAAAGAGTCGCCTTCACTAAGTGGGCCCGCAGGCTATTTTTGGCGCAAGTCTATTTTTAGACATATGAATCATGTCTATGGATTGCAGGTTGCTATTTATGGATGATTGATCAAGTTGGAAAAAATAGATGGACTTCTATTTTTAGACCACAGCGGAGTGACACCACAGCGGAGTGACTGCTCAGTCTAAATATAGAACAGTCAAATATTATTAGCTCATAATAATATTTAGACTATAAACTTTGTCTTATTCTCTTGGAGCACTTCAGGATGAGCTACGGATGTGGTACATGCAGATCCCAGAAGGAAATACGTGGTTACCTATGGGATGACTAATATTTGCATGCAGGACTTCATTAGAACTCAAGTGAGTTGAGTTTAGTGGACTGGAGGTGCAGTTGATGGAGTTGTGTTCAGTTTAGCTTTGTTAAACTGGTTGTATTTAGTCTAACTGGAAAATATACTAGAGATGAGTTGGGTGAATTAGTTATTATTAATTCACAAGTTATTAACTCATAATACAACTAATGAATACATCAGTTAACTCAGTTGCATGTCAGTGCATGTTCAGTTCAGCAGGGACAGGTGTTATAGAATCAGATTGCTATCAGTTGTGACTATAGTTGTGCACCAGATCTTGCACAATCAAGGGATTGAGTAATACCAATGAGGATTGCGTGGTTCAGCCAAGGAAATACAAGTTTGCTTCATTCATTCATCATTATTCTCTTGCAGGATTGCGCAGTAGAGGCAGGCAAGCAGCAGAAGAGATTTGGAGATCAGATCTGAGCTGTATTGTGTGTAACAGAGGTGGAGATACTTTTGAGAAGTATTATGTTGTGTAATGTTACATGACTCAATCATTAATATACAGATAGTTGGGGTTTTTAGCGAGATGCTTTCCCCGGGATACATACTGTGTTAATGTGTGAATGCTCTTGATGTTTTATTGTTATTGATGCTGCTATATTGATGATCAACGTAGAGGAGCTTATGTATTGTGTATGTTTTCCGCAATAGTACATGATCAGGATAATCTCTGTTGAATATGTGTTAAATTATTCAAAATTTCTACAAAAGTTTGTGAGCACTGAGAAGTTTTCCTCGTGCAGAGAAAAAATGGCCATTGTAGGGTTAGACCAATGACTAAGCTCTCCTGTGGCCCCTCGTGGAAATAAAACAACAAGTGGGAGAATGTTGGTTGTGTGTTATATTATTTCCATGAATAACCCCACGCGTGGGGGGATGACAATGCCACCTGTTCATTGTATTGGGCACAACAGGGGGGGTGGAAACCTCCCCTATCAGGGGGTTTGAGGGGGTGTTATCCCCCTCTATGAGGTCCAGGGAAGCACCCCAAGGAAAATTGTTTTGGACCCTATATTAGGTGGGCGTACCTACCTATGGTTTTGTGTGTGGTTTTTGCACATGGTTTTGGGTATGTCGGTTTTCTTCCATGGTATTCTATAGATCCAGTCAAGGGAACTATTGTTATGTTCTAATCCAAGGTTTATGGATGCTTCGACATGTATATATATGCATTGTAACATTGAAAGGAATATAATGCAAAATCAATATGGTAGTCCCAGTTTTGGGATCCAGGGGAAAAACTCTGTGTATATTTTTTTTATGTTTTATGCTGTCGCCATTGTTTATTTTATATTTTTTTGAATTTGTATGTAGGTAATTTTTGTACGAGATTAAAACCTACAGGTTGCTCAGCTGGGAAGTTTTTCTGAAAATTTCTAAGTGTGAGATCGGTGAGGTCGGTGACGAAATTTCAATATGATCACACACTTCGAATATTTTGATGACATGAAACATAGATCATCCAAACACATGAGAAAAGCATTTCCCTTTGTGCGATAGCTTTATGAAAAGTTACAAAAAGTGCGAGACTTATGATAAACTTTGGGATGACCATGACGACACTTCTGTGAAAATGCTTGGAAATTTGTGAATGAGTGCGACATATGTTTACGTAGTTCGGAAAATTCATATACATACAGACAGAGCCTTAAAACCATCATAATAAGCTTGTAAACAATGTGCGACAACCAAACATGCCAAAAGATGATAGTTTACCTAGAGTGAAAAGGGGAAGAAAATACTTCAAGAAAGCTCATGAAATAAGCTTCGATGTTTGTGACAACAATGTACAAGACCAAGGAATGCTCCCAAATTGAGTGTAAGCCAAAATTTTAGAGGGTATTGTAGCAGCTACAACACTTGGTGACACACTGGTTGAATTCCAACTTCTCTATCTCGATTAACTTATTCTATGTAGGGATTCAGTTCTTTAGGGAGTATTGATTCATCGTATTGATTATTTTGATATTCCCCACAAATAGACATGGTCCCCATTATGCCTTATCAGTTGAACACAACATAAGATTCAACAATATCAGAATGTTTCGATTTGGCAAGGGTAGTGCAGCTTGTGAGCTTAAGATTTCCAGAATATAATTTTTCATCTCTGATGTTGCTCCACTACCAGCATGCCTAGACAGTACCCTGACAAAGTCACGCAGGAACACAAACTTTTCTCCACTACAAGTTACCCTAGACAGGACCCCGGTGGAGTTTCTTGCTTCGCCTTTACTAATTTATTTTAAAGAGGACCGTGAATTATAACTTATTTATTTTGGCACAGAACAGGGATCCCAACTTATTGAGAGCAAGAGGGGTTATTCCTTTAGAGAATCATATAGAGACATTTGATTTAGGTTTTCTTGTTTATATTTTTCCCCTTCTTTACTTCTACTAGTTGGATAAGCATGAAGACATTAAAACATAAACACTAAGTGTAGGCATGAGGTTTTTAGAAGACATTGGTTCATGGTTGGACCAAAAATCTCCTTACAGACAGATTGTATTTTCCTTCTGAACTTCATCGGGAAAAATATATAACCAACACAAGGAAGATGGATGGAAGGTTAGACAAATTTTGAAGCGTCACAAGACTCTTTAGACTTTGGCCACACACATACTTAGAAGCCACAACATGTACATGCACAACACTTATTCACATGACGAAAACAAAACGAAACTCAAGCAACCAAGAAAGAAAAGACTATGTACATAGTGTAGGGAAAAACCCCAAATCTTCATTGGAAGTAATGTTTTAAGTCTTGGACATTGACAAGGAGAGATTCAATCTTACCATCAAGTGATTGAAGACAATAAGTGTGCTAGCGAAGACTTTTGTGCACTCTGAATGGACGAATCCACATGGACTGAAATTTAGTGTGTTTTCCTTTGTCCTCATGGGATTTATCCCACTTCAAGAATAAGTCATCCACACTAAACCTATTCTTCCATGTAAACTTCTTATCCAGCCACCTCTTGATATGACTTTGTTGAAGTGAATTGTTTTCTTTTTCTTTCAACCTTTCTTCTTGTAGCTTGCGAAGGGTGTCCATCCTATTTTGCACTAACAGACACGACTTGCCTTTGGATTATTGTGAGAGTTGGAGGGTAGGCAAGTAGATGTTGGGTGAGAGGATGTATTATTTTCATATACTAAGAAGTAATGGGAGGTGTTTAGTGAAGGCTTCAGTGTGACTCAGTCAACCCTTAAGGAAATTACCAAAGTGAAGTGCCATTTTTGCTGCTTAGAGAAATGGTCTTTTTGATAATGTGGTTTAGGTTCCTTTTCATGGATTTAGGAAGAACATTCCCTTGTGGATAATAATTAGCTGAATGTTTCAATATAATACCATTTTCTAATGTAAAATTGTAGAGTATTAATGACGAGAAGTATGTTGCATTGACAAAAATAAGTGAAGTAGGACTACCAAACCTGGAAATCATGTTTTGTTGCAGAAAGATAATGACTTCTAGATCACTCACCTATTTGGGCGAAACTACCTCTGTCCACCGTGTGAAGTAGTCTGTGGAAGTAAGGATGTAGTAGTGCTGCTTTGATGAATGCGAAAATATTTCTCCAATAATATCCAAGCCCCACTATTGAAAGTGTTCTTCCACTGCAATAGGGCAGCTAACTTCTTATTTCTGCTAGCACACATATGAAAGACTAGACACTTGCAGGAATAAGCATGAGAACCTCTTAATAATGTAGGCCAATAAAAGTCAACCCGCATGACCTTTGTGCTATTGTGTTTCCCAAAAAGTAACCCCCGGCTAGTCTATCATGGAGATCACACGATACCTTTTCTAAATCATCTGCTTTCAAACACCTGAGTAGTATTCCATTGTGGTGCTTCCTGAAAAGCACCCCATGCACTAATAGCTAGGATAATTCCTTAATTCTAAGTTCCCTCTTATGACATGGGGAAAGGTAGGAGGGCACGGTGTCATTCTAAATATATTGGCACACATCAGCGTACCAAGATTTTATTCTCATAGTGGGGAAGGCTCACTCAACATTGTAAATCTCAATTTCTTTCTCCCATCTTGAAAGGCCTTCTTCTTCTTTTGCGTTGATTACTTCTACCACTAGTTAACAAATACCACAGCCCTTGATTGTGTGAACTGGATTGATATCTAGATCATATTCTTGCAACCCAATCATCCAGTTTGCTCTCCTTTCACCCATCTCTTATTGAATGAGCAATGATTTGAATGTCAGGTTCAGAACAAAGATAATGCAATGATTATTCAATAAATAGGGTTTAAACTTCTTTACCACATTGTATACCACATAATCTTGTTTATCGATGATGAGCTAGTTAAGTTCTGGTCTTTGCAGACTAGCGCTCATGAAAGAGATATGTTGCTCATTTTTTAGATCATCCTTTTGGGTGAGTATAACGGTGAGAGAAGTATTAGAAGCAAAGGTGTAGAGAAATTTTTTTTTGTTGAAGTTTAGGCTATAAAATGTAGGTGCTTCTATGATAGCCTATTTAATATGGGAAAACAAATCCTTTTCCCTTTTATCCCATTTGTAAGTTTCATCATTCCTCACCATTTTCTATATTAGCTTAACAATTTGGGCGTAATTGGAGATCAACTCGCAGAGGAAAATGATTTTCCCCAAGAAGGACTATATAGCCTTTTTGTTCATTGGGAAGGGAATCAACTTGATTTCTTTGACCCTGTCTGGGTCTATCTTAATCCCACTCTTGGCAATAATGTGGCTCAAGAGATTACCCTTAGAAATTGCGAAGATACTTTTCTTGGGATTTAAGGATATCACATACTTGAAACATCAATCAAAAGTTTTCTTTAAGTGGCGTATATGGTCTAACCTCTATTTAGAAAATACTATTACATCGTCAAGATAGACCACTACGCTCCATCCAATTAGTCTACAGAAATTGATTTCCATTGCACGTTGAAATGTTGCATAAGCATTGATTAACCAAAACAACATTCGCCTGAATGTGAACGTGCCCACTTCATGTGACAGGTGGTGTTAAGCCTGTCAAGATCCAAAACTAGAACCTTGTGGTATCTTGAATAAATTTCTAGAAAAGAAAACATTTTTGAACCCGATACTATTTGCAGTGTTTATTCCATGGATGACACGAGGTAGTTTTCCTTGTCTGAGGCACAATTGATATTTTAGAAATGGACACATAAGTGGATTTCCCCATATTTCTTTTTCACTGGGACCAAATTTGACACACAAGTTGAATGTCGCACTGTTACAGGTCTATTTGGGCATATCACTCCTGACATTCAGATCAGTACTATTAGGGCTCATCAAACCCTAATTCAGTTGTTACATGCCCTAGAGAAGTCAACTCATTGAATGCTTCTTTCTATGAAAGTTTCCTGGCCTGAAGCCTTCCTAAAATGCCTCCTTGGGACACCAGCGCAGCCCAAGCCTTGAGACAGTGCACTGCAAAGTAGGCAGGCCCACTGTGGCCTGCACTGCAATGCACTTAGGACCTCTTTAGCCTGCGTTGGGCGAGATTGAGCAAAATTTTCATAGGGTTCTAGGAATATTCCTTCATTTTATATGATTCTAGAAGGTTCCCATCTATGATCTCCTCCTATGAGCTCGAAATTGGATAGGCTAAGGATCCATTAACCTCCTGTCCTCTCATCCCTTGCTCCATGGAAACTAACTCCAAGTTTGGAAGGCCATTCAATACCCTCATTTATGACAAAACCACCTCCATTTCCTATAAATTGAACACTCATCATAGTGATCAAGGGGCTAGAATCTGAAGTTTGTAAGGAAATTATGTTGGTTTGAGAATTTAATTCATGTTAAGCAATGTTATGCTGCTAGGGTAGTATGCTTTTCATGTGGTGAGGTTTGGACTGAAGCTGGAGGAGTGGCACAGGATCGAACTGTATTGGATGATACTCTTTCTTCTACATTAATAAGCAGTTCATTCCTTTTCTCATATGATTGTTCATATATGTGATGATTATGTGTTTCAATGTCTTTGATACCATCTTTTTATAGTAGATAGGTCATGTATGATTTGATCGTTTCTTGTTTTTGTTTCTCTTGATACAGGTACCAATTGAGCAAGTTTAGTTCAAGTGGGAGTGACAGGAGTGATTCAAAAGAGATCTAGGAAGCGAAAGACTATGAGTAAGTTCCTCCATCTCATCTATATTATATAAGAAAAGGTTATACTACTTTCTTTTTGTTGTTCTAGGTGTAGTCACCCACCTAGGGAAAATGTGTTTATTTGTAGATGAAAATTCCATATAACATGCACTATGTATATGATCTAGGAATTTAACAATTTACTTAACTCTTTCTAAATAAGAGGCTCAAGCGTTGGCTATAATTTTCTCATTTTTTTTTGTAAATGGATTGGTCCCTTCTTTTATTGTTATCACATGTTGGATGATTTGCATGTCATCTGTTTTAAGCTCATCGTATGTCCTTGCAAACACATCTCGATATTGCTTGAATATGCAGATAAAGGCTTTCCGTTCTTGTGGTGTACAACAAGTACCAAGATTGACATACTTCATATCATTTTTTCTGCAAGTTAATCTTCTTGTGTCATAACGTGGAACTGTGGGTTTTAACATCAACAGTTCCCCGAAAGGGATTCTGTAGGTCATACAACTTTTCCAATGATACCAAACCCTTTGGGATGATATTTCCTTTATTTTCACTAGTTGTATCCTGCAATTCCTTTTCATGCTCGCCTTCATTGATCACTACATCTTTGAACACATCAACATTCGCCATGAAGCAAAATATCTATTGGTCATCATAAAAGCTATGTAGATTAGTGATATTATCGGGGATGAATGGCTTATAATTTCAACAAAAAAACTGTCCCTCAATGGTGACAACTTAGCAACAACATTTTATAGTGCATTCACAACTCTGTTACACATTCTTGGAATAGAAATGATATTAAAAGATTAGAAGTGTGAAATCAGATGCCATACCTCTTGTTTATAATTTCTAAGATGAGATGACACACAATGTATGGTATTGCATACCTATCACACCACAATTTTTGAGTCACATTCTGCTTTCAAGATGGAAACATTGAGGTCAATGGCTCTTTGCAAACCCAAGATGGGCACTTCAGATTCTGTATTTTTGTTCATGCGCTCAAATTCCAAGCGGCTAGATATCAAATGCTTTCTCTATAGTGGGTTTATTAATAATGGAGTAGTAGAAAGGAAAACTCAGTCAATCATGAACATGGCCAGATGTATGCTTCGTGAGAAGAAGTTGTCAAACAGTTATTGGGTTGAAGCAGTTTCGACAACAGTGTATGTTCTCAACAAATCTCCAACAACCACTCTCCAAGATACAGTTCCTCAAGAAGCATGGGATGGTAAAAAGGTAAATGTATCTCACTTTAGAATTTTTGGATCAGTAGCATTTTCACATGTTCCTGAGAAGCTAAGAAAGAATCTTGATGATAGGAGTGAAAGATGTATTTTCATAGGCTATAGTGAGTAGTCAAAGGCATACAGACTTTATAATCCAGTTACAAAGAAGTTTGTTTTAAGCGGATATGTAAATTTTTTTGAAAATAAATCTTGGTCTGATCAAGTTGATGAAGCTTCATGTCATTCTTTTTATCCACCACAACCATCAAGATTGTAGGTTGACGAAGAGCCATACCATTTTGAAAATTGTACATCTTCAAGCAGTGAATCCACTAGTGATTCAACATCTTCAGAAGGCAATTAGAAAACAAGAAGCATCAGAGAAATATATGAGAAGAGCATGAGTTTGACCAATATAATATGTTTGCATTTCTTTCATCTCAACCAACTCGTTTTGAAGAAGAAATTAAAGAAAAGCATCGGGTAGAAGTAATGAAACAAGAAATTTTTTCCATAGAGAAGAATCAAACTTTGGAATTAGTTGATCTCCCATGAAACAAAACCATAATTGGTGTAAAATTGGTATATAAGACCAAGCTGAATGAAAAAGGAGAAATTGAGAAACATAAGGCAAGGTTGGTTTCCAAAGGATTCTCACAATAGTTTGGTGTCGACTATGGTGAAATATTTTCTCTAGTAGCAAGGTTAGACATTGTCAGAACCATTTTGTCCACATCAGCTCAACACAAATGGAAAGTGTATAAGATTGATGTAAAATCTGCTTTCCTAAATGGTATATTGCAGGAAGAAGTTTTTGTAGAGCAACCTCCTGGTTTTGAAGTTCCATGATAGGAGCATAAGGTATACAGATTGAAGAAATCTTTGAATGGTTTGAAACAAGCTCCAAGAGCTTGGTACAGTTGCATTGACACCTATCTCATCAAAAGTGATTTTTTCATAAGCAATCATGAGCCAACTTTGTATACCAAAATGCATGAAGGTAAAGTTCTGATAGTATGACTTTATGTAGATGATCTTATTTATACAAGAAATATGATGTTAGAAGATTTCAAAGCAGCAATGCAAAAAGAGTTTGATATGACAGATCTAGGATTCATGAAATACTTCTTAGGCATTGAAATTCACCAGTCTGCTAATGGAATTTTTGTCGGTCAAAAAAAATATGTCAATGATATCATCAAAAAGTTTAGAATGACCAATTGAAAATCTACAAATACACCAATTGCTAAAGGCACAAAACTGAGAAAATAATATTTAGCACCACTAGTTGATTCCACACTGTATAAAAGTCTAGTTGGTAGCTTGTCATATCTCACTTCAACTAGACCTGATATTATGTTTGCAGCAAATTTTGTCTCCAAGTTTATGCAGTCACCTAGGATTTCTCATTGGAAGGTTGCAAAAAGGATCTTAAGGTTGTGAGGACAATAGATTATGGTTTGTTTTATACACATTCTGAAAATTGTTCACTTTTAGGTTATATAAACAATGATTATGCAGGGAGTTTAGATGATCGCAAAAGCACCTCAGGGTATGCTTTTCATCTTGGGACCAATCTGATTTCATGGGCATCCAAGAAATAGTTAATTGTTTCAATATCTTTTGCAGAGGCAGAATATGTAGCAACAAATTCAGCAACTTGTCAAGTTGTGCGATTAAGAAGATTATTGAAAGATATTTCAAATATTCTGAACGAGCCAAATCCAATCTACTATGATAATAGTTCAACTATTTCCTTATAAAAAAATCATGTTTTCCACAAAAAGAGCAAGCATCCCTCCTTCGCACTTGGGAGGGGTCTACCTAACATCCCCACTAAAGAGAGTGCACACCATAATTGAGGGGGTGTACCCATCATCTCCCACTGAAGAGAGTGCACATCATAATTTGTGGCAGCCAAGGTTGGTATCCACTTAAATTTTTTGTCCCTTGAAACTCGTCAAAGGAAAAACAAATCGTATAAACTCTTTGACTAGTTGCAAAAGGAAAAACAAATCGTATCCTCTTTAAATTATTGCAATAAGACAAAAATAAATATGATAAGATTAATTATAGTAAAAACAAGTCATTTAATAGTTAAAGTATGTATTTATTTTATTTTAAATAAAATATATATATATATATATATATATTATATATATTATTAAATGTAAATTTAAAAATAAATGGTAACTTCAAGAAAATAAAACATATATATTTTTACAAATATTAATAATTAGAAATTTCATTTATAAAAATGTACATTTTAATATAATAATTAAAAATTGAAAATGGATGAATTTCATGACTCAAATATTTGTGATCTACCTTCTATCTCTCCTGGCTATCTTTGCTCAGCTATGGAATAAAATGCTCTCGAAAGAATGGAATGCCTCTTCCTCCTAGTGGCCTAGTTATAACACATCCCGATAGCCTACTAATGGTTAAGTTTTACTACATCAACTCTTAATTAGAGTTACAAAATAAACTATTCTAGAGTCTTTCACATCAAAAACATGGCCAGCCCCTTTTCCATGAATAATGGGGGTTGACGCGGCATCCTCTCAAACTATAGATGTGAAAATAGGAAGGTCAACTTCTGAGTGGCATAACGTTTGCATACATACTCCGATTGACACGCTTCTTGCATCGTTGGAAAGGTCTCTGTGTGTAGAATAATATAAAAAGGTGTGGTGATAAAGTGGAAACTTTTACCCCCAAAAAATGTCGTTTGATGCCTAAAAACACTCTTGGAAAGTTTCAGACCCTATTTTGCCAAACTGGGTCCCCTCCGTAAAAACGGTCCCATGAGTTGATTCCTCCACTTTTTCCACTCCAAATGCATTGAGATATTTGAAAAACAATGTAATGATACAATTCAGATCACAATATTTGGTTTTGCAAAATTTTTTCAACTTGTAAGCTATTTTGGCAAGGCATCTGTGGTCACCTAAAGAAATTTGAATTGTAAGCTCTTGAAACCAAAATACCTAATTGTTTATAGAGGGTTTCATAAAATTTGCTCAAGAAATGAGCATTGAAATGGGAAATTCCTAAAATTTTCAATCTACTTACAATCTATAATAGTTGCTCATGCAAGTTTAGGCTTAAATTCGTATGAAATTTTCATTCACATTATGTTCCTTATACTCCAATACTTAGGTCCTTACACTCAATAGTTAATTCATTACATTTCTTCTATTTTACTAAGAATTCTGATGTCTCCGGCCATTGTTCAGTTCATAAGCCTAAAATCCTCAAGCCCAAATTAAAACTCTAGTTGTGAAAACCCACCTAACTCACTTATGCTCATTGGACTCTAGATGCCTCTATTATAATATATGAAGACTATTATTTTGTACGAATAAAAAAAATATGTGATATGCTACAAAATAGGACAAGTAAAAGGACCTGAACTTGGAGTTGAAGAGAAATAATTTCAAGTGAAGTTTTCAATTGCAGATGTTTGTGACAAAATAAATGAAAAACAAATATGCTTTGAAGAATGTTTATGATGCATTCTTTATTTTACTTTTTCCTTCGTCACACCCTCTTTCTACCTCTATTCATAATTCACTACACCTTTATTTCCCCTGTAATAGAGTTCATTCATGTGTATTTTTAATGCAAGTCTATTGTAACAGGCTAAACAGAAAATATGTTGATGTTTAGAATATCGACTTGTTGTTTTGGTCATGTATTACAGTTTATTTTACAACTCATGTTTGCAGAGATGAGATTCCATTCAAATCACTCAAGGAAGAGGAAGGAAATAAACCACTGGGTTTGTTGGAAAATGGTAGAAATGAGAAAATTCATTTTTCATTTTATTTTATTGCAAATTCAGAAGAGTTATATTAATTGGAAACCATTAGAAATTTATTTCTAGGATCCTCTAATGTGTTATTTCAACGTCTTGTTTCCAAAGAAATTATTCTTCCTCATTATGGACTCATCCTAATGTTCATGAAATAACTGTGCAAAGCCCTAATGGTTTAAATGATGGTTGGAACCCATTACTTGATCATTCTCATGTAGAAACAAAGGCTAGGACAAATTGTTGCAATCCTTGCATGATAAATGCCTAAACAACCACACTATTCAATAAACCATGCTCAATCTTCCCCGTTAGAAGCATCAAGCCCTTATTTTGGCCCTAAACCTAGTGCTCCTATTATCACTCCAATAGCAGACCCTAGTCATACTGGTGTTATTTCTACTCCTATTGATCCTCTAGTTATTAAAAAAATTCCTAAATTTTTTATCAATCCAATCTTAACCATCTGCAAGCAAATTTTTTCAATCTTAAAATTCAAAATCATATTCCTAATCTTGAACCATTCAGATCATGTTTGTATAGTTGCACCTATTGATGAAGGACAGAAGGGAAAGGAAGTTATTTCTGATTCCAACCTTTCAAAATCATATATAGGGTGACGATTGATTATAGTTGATGATATTTTCCCTAAAACAACATATAAATCAATTTTTCCATATAGATTTTGACTTACATGGAAATTGATAAAGTTTTGGACTTATGTTTAGTTTTAGTCGCAGTAATTTTGATGGAAGTTTTGATGATGGTTTTATTTTGATGATCAAACATATGTGGGAAAGTTCTTATGCACTCATTTTCATATGTGTGTGTGAAAAAATTGAATGAAAATTCAATCACTTGATGATTGACCCTAATGCAATACATGCATATATGGGAGGTACAAGGTCCTTATCATGCATGATGTGGATATTTGAAAAAAAAATAGAAAATGATAATGTGCAAATATTATGGAAATGGGTCCTTCCTCCCTCATCATTCATGTTTTCCCCCTGTTTATTAATAGTCCATCATTTAAAATGTTTTCCTTCTTACTCATCCGTCAAAGAGTTTTATTGGTAATTTTGAGTAAAAGAAAATGCTTGAAAACGATTTAATAATTGTCTCAAGCTTAGTTACAAATAACAACGAGGAAAAGGGGGAAAATGAGTTATCTTATCATAGAGTATGGTACAAATGAGTATGATTTCTTTAGTTTTAGGATAATTTGTTGAGTTTTTATAGATATTTCAAGTCTCGTGAAACTTTTGTTACAGGACTTCATTTAAATTAAAAAGTAGTCATGAATGGAGGTTTGAAACTTTTGTCTTCTTGATTAAGGTATATTTTCACTTTGGTCATTGATGACACTTATTACTTTTGTTTACTTGTCATTATGATAATTGGAATTTTCGCAGCATTTATACCTAATTTTTGTTATTTACTACTTACATTTTACTCATGCGATTTACGAACATTGTCATTTGTAAAGAAATGTTTTGTCATAGATTATTAATAATCTATCAAGTTTAATCTTATTATATCTTAACAATATTTCAAATATACTCAATGAAGGATATTTTTCCTTATCTTGTCATCTTGTGTTTTATTTTTTCTATTTCTTTCCTTTACATTTTTTATTAGTCTCTTGTTTTGTACATAATGTATTTCTCGTTAATAAAGTTTTATCTTAAATACAAGAAATAGTAGATTTTTGTGTTTAAGTGTTAAATTTCCATAAAGAAAATATGTATTCCATTAATCAAATATGATATTACATATATACATGAGTATTGTCTTAAAATAGGAAAACTATTTTGGAAACACAATCTGTTAATATCTCAACCACACACCAAACTAGGGAAACCACTCCTATAGAATAGGAACAAACTCTTTACA
This sequence comes from Pinus taeda, assembly GCA_000404065.3. Taxonomy (NCBI): domain Eukaryota; kingdom Viridiplantae; phylum Streptophyta; class Pinopsida; order Pinales; family Pinaceae; genus Pinus; species Pinus taeda. The sequence continues at coordinate 100,271 of APFE030479725.1, read as the reverse complement.
TAGAAAGTCACAAGTGAGACATGTAGGAATTAATATTCCAACAAACCCCCTTAATGAGTACTTGTATCGATATCAATCTGCAAATTCTAGTTCTGGTCTAATGTGACAATTACGCATTGTACCTTTTTCATGCAGACATCATCAAATTGTCAATGTCCATATAAACGAACAACCATCCACTGGAATGCATGGGTACCTAACTGCTGCAACCACTGGTCTAGTAGGAATTCCTTTGCATATATGGTTTATTCAACTCCTTGATGAAATCGCTTTGACTTGGTCCTTCACGCTTTGAGATTATTCCATCTCACAATTCCCCCCATTAATGGAAGACTCAATTCTCCAATTACATATCAAGATTAGATACGACTACACCTACCACCCTCGTACCTAATGAGTGGTTGATTGCACAACTTGATGTCACTAGGGAACACATAACAAAGGGCTATGCATGCCTCTCTGCGTCTTACAACCATATGCCCTTTTAATATATTCGAAGCTTAAGAAGATGCTAGGTACATAAAACATTTCAATGACCACAACCGACCATTACAAAGCAATCTATGACATGTAGATTTGCTATAATTATAATGTGTGACTCATACATTATCGTTGTCATAAGTCTATTCCAAAAACTCACACTAACTCACAAAAACTCGATTGTCCATCATCTTCCAATCTCTGATGCAACTCCTCTAATTCCATATTCACTGTCATGTCTTCATTATATCTGATTGTTAAACATCTCTGCAAATAAATGTGTCTATTGTTGGAATGGCCAGTTCCAACATAAACACAAATGTGTGACAATAGTTGGCCAAAATAAATATCAAACAACAAAGTGTACAATTATTTCAACCATATTTATATTAATAACATGACAAATACCATATTTAAATTCAAAGCATTGAAGCCTTTCAATAGCTCCAATTCCACCACTTCAACAGCCTGCTTGCTTGTTGTACCTTATACAAATATCAATCTAGATAAGGTATATTCCCAATTGGGATGCATACATGCATCAGTCATGACTCAAAAGTTGGACCAGTGGCGTCCCTAAACAAGTTGCTCATCCAATGTTCCTTATGCCTGCAGCTATGCCATTGATGGTGATAAGAAATGCATCATGAAGTTTGGATTTATTCACATATCTTAGCAAGTCACACAATAATAAATCCTCCTCCTCACCAAAGCACCATCGATCAAAGCCAATGCACTGTCCCTTATTCACCGCCTAGTTCAGCATGCCACAAGTGAGCCATTCCAAGCTATAGAAATTGTTGGAAAACATGTTTTGTTCACTTTCATTCTCATCGAAGTGAGACTAGTAGATTAACTATTGTCTACGAGGAAAACAAATGAAAAACAAATAAGATCTTTTGAGTAATATTTAATTCTTTTTACATAGAACTCCATTGAAAACGTAGGCTCTTTAGATGGTTTAATAGGCCTCTTCACAGATCAAGCTCTAAAACTCTCATGCGACTATTGCAGAGTCATTTTCCACATAGCCTCTTCAACTCCAGCAATCTCCACTCTCGGCCTCCCATGTTGCTGCCAACCATCAGGATCGATCACCAAACCCTACTGCCTTGCAAAACCACCTTCCATTACCTGCACAAAAACTCAACAGCTTATAGAGCTACAGGCTCATCATTCTCCCTAACTGCCTTCACCGTAATCACAAATATATCTTGCATATAAGGTGCAAGTTTCCCATAATGCATTGACGCAATAAACACCTAGCACTCGAACGCAGTCTGTTGGAACAAGTAGTTGCCTCACAGAACACCCTCATGATCTAATCCAGAACTTTAGGTGTTAGAGACGCCATTTTTCTCCTCATTGGATCTCTACAAACCTCCTGAGACTCAATCCCTGGCCACAAAGGCACCCAATGTTCTCTCCTCTTGCAAAAAAAATATGTTTTGGTGCTCTCATCCAAAATCACAACCACACCGACAATCTCTCGGCCTCAAATGCTTCAAAAGTTGCACCGAACTTCATCGAAGACTTCAGGCTCAAAATCCACCAATTGGTCTTCGAGCGCATTTGGCATCACTGCTGACAACAAATCACAACCAGCCTATCCACAAATTTGTCTTTGAGCACATCCGACATCGCCGTTGACAACAAATCACAGTGAGCCTTCGATGACTCAGCCCTTCTCAGTGGCATCGTCCACCCTCTCGTCGTACAACAACCGATCAAGAACAGTTGCTTTGCAGAACACCGCACTTCTTATCTTTACATCACCAGAGAGGCAGAGGGTTGTTGCTGCTAATTTGTAGAGGAGGTGGCCTATGGATTAGGTATTTGAATAACAAGAGTATTTTTGAGTTTTAGATATCAATGAAAAATACCAAGAATTTTTTTTACAGATACACACATAGCAGGAGTATTTGGGCAACATTTTTTCTATCAGACAACATCACTCTCTCGACTCTCACATCGCGGCTCGATGGACAAACTAAAAACTTAAACAAAATATGAATATACTCTATTGTTTCCCTCAACCCAGGGCGGGCCAAGCCCTCAAGGTCTTTGATACCATGTTAAATTTCCATAAAATAAATTTGTATTCCATTAATCAAATATGATATTACATATATACAAGAGTATTGTCTCAAGATAACAAAACTATCTTGGACACACAATTTGATGGTTGAGAGAATATCTCAACCACATACCAAACTAGGGAAACCACTCCTACAGAATAGGAACAAACTCTTTACATAGAAATTCACAACTGAGACAAGTAGGAATACATTAAGTTCAGTTAATGTGTTTATAACTATTATGGTAACAGGTTATTATGTATTTTTTGTCTTTCATATTTGTGAATACACCTCAGAGTAGACATTTTGATTTTTTTCTTTTGTGATTTATGGAAATATCTATGGTTAGTTTGTGCATGTAAATATGACAACCACACTAAGACTAATTGTATTCATACACAAACTAATCATTTTGTAAGTTGTATGTTGTAGTGGAAAGACGATTACAGAAAAACTCCATAAAGTTGCTAGGAATTCTGCACATAATCATAGTAAAGCAAACATGACAATCACATTATATCAATGGTATAATTTTAAAGTTTTTAAATTAAAAAAAAAATTTATTTGACAATAATGAAATTAATTATTTCACACATTAATTAAGATATTATAAGGAGGTCATCAACCGCACCTTAGAAGATCAAAAGTATCTCTTTAACTAGCTCAAAGAAGAAAATTAATATAGCCAAGATTAAAACAAACTCTCATGAGCTCCATAGTGAAACGAGTAGTTTGCCAATTCCTAAAACACCATGGATGGAAAGGATCTGCCATCTCCGTGAGAATATGAACATCGAGGATGAAAATCACTTCCTCTTAAAGTGCCTCGCGTACAACCACATTAGATCCGAGTTTCATAATCTTTGTTGCAACACTGATCTTCCTAGCTTTTTACGATGTCAAAATTATAGTGAGCTCGAGAGGCTTCTCTCCAAGCTTTTTTAGCATAGGAATAAAATCTTAAATCAAACTAAATAATTCGTTTCTTTAGATTTGATAGACCAAAATTTGGTCTTCGTGAATGTTAACCGTCGTCCTCATCATCATAAATTTCATCAATTAATAATTGTTTTAACAAATTCCATCAAAAGTGGGGAAAAATAAATTCAATTTTTTTTATAAAGGAAGTGTTTGAATCATATTTTTAATGGTAGAAATCGATTCAACATCATCAAAAAATATCTAATGCACTTAAAATTATGAAATTTGACATTTTTTATTTGGATTTACAAAAATTTCTATCAGATTTTTCAAAATATAGCCAAAATTTCCATAACTTTAGAACAAAAAACATAATCGTTAGATTAAAACATAACGCACACTCAAATGTGATTATTCCCTAATAATTAATAATTTTTCAAATTATGCACCCGTCTTTGAGGGCAATTATGTAACAACACTGAAATATGTACCATTTTTAAAGCAGATAGACTCCAAAATGCGCGTTACCTAGGTCCAAACTCTAATGGATAAGCGCGTTACCTGGGTTCCAACTCTGTAATGGATGCATCGGCATTTGACAGAGGAGCGTGAAATGAAGATGTGGTGCCAGAACTGGTGGACTGCCTGTTTTCAAAAACATGAGATCTCAGAGAAGCAGGCTTTGTGGGAACGGGTAATGTCACAGAATGAGATGAAAGCATCAATGTGATTAAAGACATTGATGGACGAAGTGATGAGTCAACTTGTGTGTAAATGTGTTAGAAAACCTGCACAAATGAATCTAGCTAGCAAAGGTTGAACACACAACTTTGCAGAGAAAAAACACTAAAGGAAAATTGAAAGAAGAAAAGAATGATTCATTAGAAAATATGTTACAATGCTCATGATATAGCATTACTGGGTGAATATCCCAAGGTAATGCACTATAGTGGTGATCAATGAGAAGACTCAACACCTACAACAAGTTCCGAAGATAACTAGTCAGTTGCGGAGTTAAAAAAGGAGAAAATCAAGGAGTAAATCATGCAAAAGGAATCTTGCATGCAATCCCATGCTCTAACTAAGAGTCTGCATGTAGATGTGTAGTAGTTGCATGTAGTCACATGCTCTAACTAAGAGTCCGCTTGCATGCAATTCCAATGCTCTAACTGAGAGTCCGCATGTAGGTGTAGTAGTTCCAACACCCCCCCTGAACACCACTATGGGGAAAAATAGAAAATGGGCCCTGACAACTAGGCCAAAGGTCACCCAAGACAATGCAACTGCATTAAAATTGAGGAAAGAGGGGAACCTCGCCCCCCCCCCCCCCCCTCAAAATACAATGTAATCAAAAGAAAAGAGGAAGAAAAGATAGTTTCTAAGAAACTGTGTCCTTCACTCCAAGACGGTCACGCAGAGAGCGAAACTTCTGCTCAGTGAATGTCTTGGTGAAGATGTCTGCAGTCTATTCTGTTGAGGGACAGAACTGCAAATCAATGACCCGATCATGTACTGAGTCTCTGATGTAGTGCATATGGATCTCTATGTGCTTTGTCCGTTGCCACTGTACTGGATCCCTACAAAATTTGAGAGTGCTCTAGTTGTCACACCAGATGACAATGGGTTGGCGGAACTGAACGCCCAACTCACTGAGGAAGTGTTGTAGCCACAGAGCCTGAATGCTGATGTTGACTACTACTCTGTACTCGGCCTCAGCTGAAGAGAGAGCAATAGCAGCCTGCTTCTTGCTCGACCAACAGATAGGGCCAGATCCTAGACAGAGTGAATATCCGGAGGTGGACTTGCGATCAATGTTGTCTCTCACCCAATCAGAATCTGTGAAGCCAAGGAGATTCAATGTAGTGCTTGCTGCATAGTGAATCCCGAAGGTGATGGTGCCCTGCACATATCGGAGGATGTGCTTGGCAGCATTCGAGTGTAGCTCATGCGGCTCCTGCATGTATCTGGAAACTGGCCCTACTGCATATGAGAGATCTGGTCTGGAGTGAGTGAAGTACAATAAGATCCCCACTAGCTGTCGGTAGAGAGTGCTGTCAACTAATGGAGTGTCACCTCCATCCTCAAGGCGGACCGCAGAAAGAAAAGGAGTCAGTGCTGGCTTGCAGTCAGTCATGCGAAATCTCTCGAGGAGATCCTATGCATACTTAGCCTGAGAGAGTTTGATGCCTATGGCATCTTGGCTAATCTCAAGACCAAGAAAGAAGTGTAATGGACCCATGTCCGTCATCAAGAACCTATCATGCAAGGCCCTCTTGACTGTAGCAATCGCTGAAGCCGAGCTGCCAGTGATTAGGAGATCATCTACATACAAAACTAAGATAAGAAGAGAATCATGTGTCCTAAGCATGTAAACATTCAGATCAGACTTACATATTTCAAAGTTTTGTGATAAGAGAAAAGAATCCATATTCGCGTACCAAGCTCTCGGGGCCTGCTTAAGGCCATAGAGAGATTTCTTCAGTCTGCAGACCAAAGATGAATCTTGAATGAAACCATGTGTCTGCTCCATGTAGATCTCCTCGGATAGGTCTCCATGAAGAAAGGAATTCTTCACATCCATCTGATGTACTTCCCACTGTTGGGCAGCTACAATGGCAAGTGTAAGGCATATGGAATCCATCTTTGCTACTGGAGCAAAGGTCTCGTCATAATAAATGCCATGCACTTGTTGGAAGCCTTTAGCTACTAGCCTCGCTTTCTGTCTGGTGATTTTCCCATCTGCAGCACTCTTGGTCCTATAGACCCATTTGCATCGAACAAGTTTCCTTCCTGAAGGAAGAGGGACCAGATCCCAAGTCTGGTTCAAGGAGGGAGTTATACTCCTCCTCCATGGTGGACTCCCAAGATGGATGCCCAGCAGCCTTAGCATAAGATTGTGGATCAGAAGACTGAACCAAATGACAATGCCAGGAGGGTGATGGTTCAGTGGCAACGAGGACAAGAGGAGGCTCAATAAACTCTGAGCTAGTCCTTTGCAGATCAAAATTATCCCCCACAAGACCATTTCTAGCAGCTGGTTGGTCTTGTGCATATATCTCCCGTAAGCTCCATGTTCTCTGATTTATGACAGGGGAATATCATTCACTGCTGGAAGCCCGATCTGGGCTTGGATGTGGATCATCATTTGCATGCACCAGATTTGTATCTGAAGACTCTATCTCTGCATCTACATGCTCTTCCTCGGAATCTACATGATCTGTATCTGCATCTGAGTGCACTGAGTCATCATCTTGGACATGAGGTAGATAAAAAGTGTTTGCATGCGGTGACTAAGGTGCATGCGAGAGAATTTCCTCAAATTTGACACTTCGCTCAATGATGAGCTTGTCCGTAGAGGGAATGAGTTGATATCCCTTCACACCATCAGGGTATCCAACAAAGATGCACTCAATGCTCTGTGGATCAAGAGCTTTCCTCTTTTCAGAGGGATCTGGGCCCATGCTCAAGAGCCGAAAACACGGAGGTGAGTGATCTCTGGTTTAGTGCCGCTCCAAGCCTCAAAGGGGGTCTGATTCTTGATAGACTTGTGAGGAGATCTGTTCTGGATGTAGTTAGCACAATTAAGTGCTTCGGCCCATAGCTTATGAGGCAATGACTTAGCATGCAGCATGCAGGAAGCCATCTCTTTGAGAGATCGGTTCTTTCTCTCAACAACTCTGTTCTGTTGCGGAGTGTATGGAACTGTGTACTGCAACTGTATGCGGACTGAAGGCAAAGGTTCCGAAGTGCTGTGTTAACATATTCCCCCCCATTGTCTATACGGAGGGCTTTGATCTTTCTCTCTGACTGTGTCTCAACTAGTGCTTTGAAATCTTCAAAGTGCTCAAAAACTTCAGATTTGTTCCTGAGAAGATACACCCAAGTATACCGTGAGAAATCATCAATAAATGTAAGCACATACCTTGCTTTGTTGATGGAAGGATGAGGAAAGGGCCCCATGAGATCACTATGGATCAGATCTAGAGGAGAGGATGCTCTGTGAGTCTTGCCGGTGTCAAACTTTTCTCTGGGATGTTTGCCAAGAACACATCCTTCACAAACTCCTTCAGAGAAACTGATATTTGGCAAGCCTTCCACCATCTCATTCTTGCTTAGCTGCTGCATATACCTATAATTTAAGTGACCAAACCTTTCGTGCCAAAGCCTACTACTATCATCAGCATGTGTAAGCAATAAGGAGGAGTCAGATTCAATAAATTCAGAAAATGTATACAGTATGGCTCCATTGTTTACCTCACCAGTTGCAATTTTTGCACTGCTATGTAGATCATATATGTTTACTGCATCTGGAGTGAATTCCACTCTCTTTTCGGTGCCGAAATGTGTGATCTGATAAACTGAAAGTAGGTTTACCGAAAGTTTTGGAACATGAAGCACATCTTCAAAGCTTCCATGTGAAAGTTCCACTCTCCCTTTTCCGGTGACCTCAATAGGTGAGTCATCTCCCATAAGGATGGGAGGTCCTTTGCATGCATCCAAAGAGGAATAAACTTCCTTTGCAGCAGCCATATGATGTGATGCACCAGAATCTATAATCCATGCATCAGGAGAAGAATTAATTGCAACTAAAGCATGAAAATTATTACCTCTCCCATGTGGCGGATCCTCAGTTTTCTTCTTGGCGCCCTGAGGGATGTGATCCCCCAGGTTGTGCTTCTGAAGGATTTCTTCCATTTGGTCAATTTGTTTCTTCATGCAAGAAGATTCTGGATGGAATCCTCTTTGACAGTAGGTGCATCTGTTTCCTTTCTTCCCTTTCTCATTTCTCGAGCCGGAGGAGTCATTGAAGGGCTTGGTGTACCCTTCCTTCTTTGGATGGGAATGCACTTTTCCCTTGTCTTTTTGCTACTGATTTTTCTGACTTGAATCAGATCTGTGATGTTTATTGTGGCTGCTATCATGCATAGCAAGTGCATGTGCTTTTGGAGGCTTGATTTTCCCCATGCCAATGAGTTTATCTTGCTCAAAAATAAGGGACTCCATAAATTCTTGGATAGAAGGCATAGTATAGGATTTACCTGTTGCGAGCCTTACTGAATGGAATGTAGACACAAAGACGGAGTATTCCGGTTCGAGCTTTGACATAATAGAGAGAATTTGGCGACTCTCCTCCTTGGATTTGTCAATTCCACAACCCTTGAGTTGCAGCAATAGATCATTATATTTGGTGAAAAAGTCTTGAATTCTATCATAGTTCTGTGGATCCAATGATAGCAGCTCCACTTCGAGCATATGTCCTTTCATCTCATCTTGTTTCCCATAGATATCTTCAACCTTTTTCCAAATCTCATTGGGAGTATTGCAAGGAGTTAGATGAAACTGCAACTCTGGAGAGATGCACATGCATATGGATCCATGGGCCTCATCCATACGGTTGAGGTACTTGGATTTCTCTATGGTTGAAGTGGGTTCCACTTTTGTAGCCATGGTAATCATGTACAACCCTTTATGACGAAGGTATCGATCCATTTGGTCCTTCCATTCATGATAGTTGTACGGTGTTAGGATCGGTGTTTTGGGAAACTCCATTTTTCTGTTGATCTTTGATCTCCAAGCTGTAATACTCGCAAAATAAAGTACTGGTGCGCCTTTTATCTAGCAACCTATGGGCTTTGATACCATGTAAATGTGTTAGAAAACCTGCACAAATGAATCTGGCTAGTAAAGGTTGAACACACAGCTTTGCAGAGCCTAAACACTAAAAGGAAATCGAAAGAAGAAAAGAATGGTTCATTAGAAAATAGGTTACAATGCTCATGATATAGCATTACTGGGTGAAGATCCCGAGGTAATGCACCATAGTGGTGATCAATGAGAAGACTCAACACCTACAACAAGTTCCGGAGATAACTAGCCAGTTGCGGAGTGAAAGAAGGAGTAAATCATGCAGAAGAACTAACTAGTTGCAGAGTTAAAGAAAGAGCAAATCAAGGAGTAAATCATGCAAAAGGAATCTTGCATGTAGTCACATGCTCTAACTAAGAGTCTGCATGTCGCTGTGTAGTAGTTCCAACATTAAGTATAGGAAAAGATAGTTGTAGCTTTTAAGAATAAAGACAATAGCACAAGGTTTTGTGGAAAGGTATTCCAAATAGGGACATAATAAAAGAAATAAAGTTACCATGGCCTTGCACCATTGTAGCTGAATCAAATTTTTCAAGAAGATAAAATGACAAGAAGTTCATATTAGTATAAATTCAATTATACAAAGAGAACGGAATTGATTCATGGAAAGTGATTTTTGTAGTTGGGGTTTCCCTTCTTTTTTCCATCACTTTTTTTTTATGTGGTCAGCAATTAATTTATAATTTTGTTTTAATCTGCAAATTGTTGTTAATTGTGATGTTATAGAGATTAGTCCAGATAACATATAAAATAATAAAACAATGCAACATTACTCCAAAGTCACAACATCAGCTTAAGGTTAGCGGCCTTCTTTAAACAATGACTACATTATGGTGGCTATAGTTTGGAAATTATGGTGGGTTCGGCCTGTTGTGCGTCGGGAGGTTTCACCTTCAAACATTGATCTATGCTGGAAAATTACTCCAACCACTGTGTTAAATAAACTGGCAACAACTATTCATCGCAGTACAACAGGTAAATCAAGCAAACAGAAATTTATTGCACGTTGCATATTTTGTATCATATTAAGGACAAGAACTTAAATGAATTTGAACAAAGTACAAACTCCCAGATTTTGTTTTCGAGCTCAAGGACAAGAACGTAAATAAAATTTGAGCAAAGTACAAACTCCTCACTCCGCCACATATCAGACAATTAAGAATAGAGAAGTACTTAACGCAGAGTTGTAAATCTTATGTTACATACTTTTACTCTACAACTAGTATTTGAACTGGAGGAGAAAATTGTGGAGCAAATAATAATGGCCTGAAAACAACAAATTACTATGTTTTACAGTGAGTCACCGCTCAAAAACAAGAGACATGTAAATCTCCGTAAAAAAATCAAAGTTAACACTAGTGAATGGAGCTGAAGTCTCATATTTTGATTTGTAAATGTTTGTTATTGTCTTCAGGAAATATAATTTGAGTTATGATTCTCTCACCCACGTTTTGAAAATCTTTTTTTTTACATTTACTGTGCATGCTTTGTTTTTCTCTCTATTTTACTCTGCCTAAATTCTAAGCTTTTAACTATATTTTTATTGCGAGTTAAATTGTGTGAAATAACTTGAGCGGTGTTGTCCAGAGCAGAACCCTCTACCCCATATTTCACTTGGTACCACAAAAAGTTTGAGAAGTAAAACAAAAAGTTTTACCGGAACACTTTAAAGGTTGTTTTGAAGACAAACTTTTTTGGATCAAATTTTGTACCACAAAAAGTTTGAGAAGTAAAACAAAAAGTTTTACCGGAACACTTTAAAGGTTGTTTTGAAGACAAACTTTTTTGGATCAAATTTTTTTGGATCATATCTACTATCGGGGAGGATGTTCTTTTAGTTAGAAATGTTAGCATCAAGAAAAAGCTTGATTAATTTTCAAATACTTCAAGAAAAAGTTTGACTTCAATTTAATGACAAAAATTATGATTATTAAGCGATTACAATGAAGGCTTTGTTTTCTTCTCAAAACATATGGGATTTGTTGGAGAATGGATTCCAAGAAGCAATATATGCAACAACATATAATGCTTTCACACAAGAAAAAAAGGATTTGTTGAGACACAATAGGAAGAAGGATTCAAAATCCATCTTCTATATATTTTAAGTAGTTCATGAGAGCATATTTACAAGGATTGCAGCAGCAACAAAGTCTAAGAAACTATGTGATATTCTCCAAACAACTTATCAATGCATGGCATAGGTAAAGACATCAAAGTTACGAATGCTCAAAAGAGATTTTGAAACCTTATGTATGTAGGAGTCTAACGCAATAGACTCATTTTTCACACAAGTAACTGGACTAGTTAACCAAATAAGGTGTCATAGTGAGATACTTGAAGAAAGGAGAATAGTTAAGAAAATTTTAAAGAGTTTACGGTCAAGGTTTGACGCTATTGTTGTGGCCATAGAAGACACAAAGGATCTCTCACAATTTTCATTGGATGAGCTTCATGCATCACTGATTTCTCATGAACATAGATTGAATAGAACAACAAACTCCTCATTGGAGCATGCCTTCGAGACATAAGTTTCAATTCATCAAGATAGAGGCAAAGGAATATCGAACGCTAGAGGAAGATGTGGAAGCACACAAAGATGGAAGAGGCAGCCCTAGAAGATCAAGTGTAAGACGCATCAATCAAAATTCAAGTAAAAATCCAAGCCAAAATTAAAAACAAGGTTAGAGCACGGGGGCTTCACTTAATGTACCTCTCACATATCATGTGTGTTTGTGGCATACTAAATAATACCCCTAATTTGACTACATATTGGAAAATGCCTCTAAAAATCACATTACTTAACTCCTTACCAAAACGAAACAAATACACCTTCCCAATTTAAAAACCCCCACTTTCACTATATATTGTAGGTATCCATTTTTTCATTAACATTTTTTATACACCTTTATATTTGTTCGTTAACTTTGAGCTCCATTTTTTATACTTGTCAATATAAAAACCCTTTACCTCCTATATATCCCCCAATATATTATGTCATTTTTTTCCTCAATATATATCCCCTAAAAACCCTTTACCTCCTGTATATCCCCCAATATATTATGTAATTTTTTCCTCAATATATATCCCCTAATATGAACCCACGTGATACGGTTTTGCTCCCCCAGTGAATACCCCATGGGTCAAAGGTATGATAAATCTCAAGTTCAATGTCATTATTATAAGAAGTATGGACAGTATGCAAATGAATGTAGAAAGAAACAACATGATCTTACTAATAAACCAAATGTGAACTTTACAAAAGCAAATCATAACCAAGATAACATCTTTTTATCTTGTAATGTAGCACAAGAGAAGAAAAAAGATGTATGGTTTCTTTACTGAGGGTGCAACAACCACGTGATATGGAACATAGAAATGTTTTCCAATCTACATGAAAATGTGAAATGTGAAGTGACATTAGGGATTGATAAAAAAGTGTCAGTAATGGGAAAAGGAAGATTTGACATCCTAACAAATAAGGGGGAGGAGAAGTATATATCAGATGTATATTGTGTCCCTGGTTTAAAGTACAATTTTATAAGCATTGGACAACTCATGCAAAAGGGATACAATGTCTTCTTTAAAAATGGAGAATGCCCAATATTGGATAAATTTCCAAGCAAGCAGTTGATTGCAAAAGTGCAAATGAAAAGTCACACAATGTTTCCCCTCAAGTTAAAACCATGTTTGAAGAAAGAAGATGTATAATCACAACTGATAATAAACACACAAGGAGAAGAAAGAAAGGTTGTAGTTGTCACACAAACAAATTTTCAAGCAATAGTCAAAGATCAAAACTTGTTATGGAACCTAAGTTTTGGGCATCTAGTTTTGGAGGTTTAAATTTGTTGCATATGAAAGGCATGGTAAAGGGATTGCCACTAATAGAAAAACTAAACAACTTATGTGAAGCAGCATCTTTGGCAAACAATATACAAATTCATTTTCAGCAAAAAAGTAAATAAGGGCAAAGGCATCCTTGGAGATTGTCCATTTAGATTTATGTGGACCAATGCAAACACCATCAATTAGTGGCAGCTATTATTTCTCAACATTCACGCGAGGAAGACATGGGTCTACTTCTTAAGACATAAAAGTGTAGTGTTTGAGCACTTCCGTCAATACAAAGCTCTTTTTGAGAAGCGAAGTGGACATTACATCAAAATTTTGAGAACTAACAGAGGTGGTGAATACATCTCAAATGACTTCCTACATTTCTGCAAGGAGCATGGAATTCACGAACACTTTACAACAAGGCATACAGCTCAACAAAATGGTGTCACAAAAAGGAAAAATAAGACCATTATGGAAATAGAAAGTAGTATATTGAAGACAAAGAATTTGCCAAATGACTATTGGGCTAAAGTTGTTGCTTGTGCATCATACATTATAAATATGTGTCCAACCAAAAGTGTGAAGAGTATGGTTCTTGAAGAAGCATGGAGTGGAAGAAAACATAATGTCACTCATATGAGAGTGTTTGGGTGTGTGTCTATGCACATGTCCCACATGAATTAAGGAAGAAGTTGGACAACAAGGGGGACAAATGTATATTTGTGGGATTCAATGGTGAATCTAAGGCATACAAGCTTTACAATCCATTAACCATGTTAGGTCCCTATACTGCTAGTGTAACCCCTTATTGTTATTAGTGCAATCCCCTTATTGTATTTTTGTGCCCATGTAGTCCCCATATTATTATTATTATGCCCCATAGAAGCCTAATATTGTTATTATTATGCCCTTACAATATTATTGTTATGTAGGGTCTGATTATATTGTGACCAATTAGACTCCTATATATAGAAAAAAGGTCTTTTCATTTGTATCATAGAAGAATTGTTCATTTATGCAATGTAAGGGAGGTTCCCCCCTTAAAGAGGCTGATTTTGAAGTCGTTCATCTATTTCTTCTTCTATTTTGTGAGCTAGTTGCATAACATTTGGAATCAGAGCTTTGGATTTTAGGGTTTCACTGCTTCAAACAGGCCATCATGGAATTTTCGCTATAAAGTTTTTTTCTACGTAGCTTAAAAATCAGAAATTAAAACCCATTTGAGTTGAAAGCATAATAAAATTTATGTCTGAATTTCAGATGTGTTCTCACTACATTTTCGGAGATATGAGTTGAGGAAGTTCAGGTTTTTGCAGGGTTTAGAATTCCATCTCAAATAGGAAACCTAGGAAACATCGTCATAACTTTCTCTTTGAGCATCAGATTCAAATTTCGTAAGATGTGACAAAAATAGGACAGACTGTAGTTTATTGGGTATTGTTTTTATGGCCTAAGGTTGAAACAATGACACGTGGAACATCATACAAGTTTTCTCTACTGAACTAGTCTATAATCACACCATCATGAGAGATTGGGCATAACTCTTTATTGGGGAACCCAATCTTGATTAGACTTGTGTGGTTGGAATGAAGACTTAGAGGGGTACCACAGGCCAAAATCTCAAAAATTGGAGTTCTAAAGTTATAGATTTAATTTCATCTAAATATCGAGCTCCTAAAAGCAAGAAAAAGAATGAATTGAATCAAGAAAATAGAAACACCTAGTAAGCAAAATTGGATGTATAATTTGAAGAATGTGATCGAAGTTAAGATAAATAGTTTTATCTATGTCATGGAAGCTAAACTTGTATAGAAGTAAAATTGAAAGGCAACATGGAATATTTTAAGAAAGATAGGGAAGGTTTGAAGGAAGGTTGGACAAAGTTGCTACAAGAAAGGATTCCTAATGATGAAAAGGTAGTAGATGAAAATCATGATGAGAACAAAAGAAATGTTAATAAGAATTTCATAGAATCTAAAATTGGATTGAAGACCCATCATATTCCAAAGCTAGATATGAGGAAGTTTGATGGCAAGGATCTGATAACTTGGATACTACAGATGGAACAATATTTTGATCTACATTGTGTGCAACCCAAAAAAAAAGGTATGTATTGCATCTATATATATAGAACCCAATCAGTTTGTATGGTATAGATGGATTTTTTCTTGTAAACCACTTGTCACCTAGTCAAATTTTATGGAGGAAATGATAACACATTATGAAGATACAAAGAGAAACGCCTTTTTTAGCCAATTGATAAATCTCAAACAAAAGGGTTCGATGGTAGAGCACATTGAGGGCTTCCAAAAATTGAATAAAGGGTAAATGATATTCCAGATGAGTATAGGATTGATGTCTTCATAGGGAATTTAAAGGATAGCATCCAACATGAGGTTCACCTTTGGGAACCTAATTTATTGGAGAAGGCATTCAAGGTGGGCAAAAAAGTGGAAAAAAAAATTATGGCAACAAGGAAGTCTACCACTCACAACTATAAAGAAGAGGTGTTGTTGCTCCTAGCCCTCCATAACCTACGAGGTTGGCACGAAAACAGTTGGAGGAAAAAAGAGCAAAAAGGCTTTGTTACAGTTGAGATAGAAAATACACTAAAGGACATAAGTGTGCTGAGAATAAATTATTTTACATATTAGATTGTGAAGAGGAGGAAGAAAAGGATCAAGAAATGACAAAAGAAGAGAATATCACTAGGATCCAGCCCTAGAGAAAGAAGAAATGAATATGAACCTATCTTGTACTGCATTGGCACTTGCTATAGCGGCTACAACCACCCTCCAAAATTTTGGTTTGCATCCAATTTCAAAGCCTCCTTTGAGAGTTTTACATGATGAATGCACGCACTTGGGTTCACTCTGTGAGCTCGTATGATTCCTTGTGCCGACCTTGCTTAATCAATCCAGCAATAGATTTTTCATGTTGATGTTAATGTCATCCTTGCGACCATGTTCTGATCATACTCAAGGTCTTCGCTTCATGTGTACATGTTGTGTTCGCTATGTAAACATTCGTCGCACTCACACACGGAGTCACATACACTTTCACGCAAGCATCGTCACGGTCAACCAATGATCAATCACAAGTGTCGCGCTTGTCGCTCATACCGTCGGTGAGTCGTGTTGAGCATGTGTGACAGGATGGTTTGAGTCGTCTCATCGGAAAGTCATGTAAGTGTGTGTTTGCAAGATCACATATGCATCTTTCATGCATTCACACCCTTAGTTATTTTGCTGAAGTTCTGATGACCGGATCCCCCACTGACAGCCAAACCAACACTCTACCATCAACTCGATCGACTGTCACCTAGAAAAGCGTAAAAGCATCAAGCAAGCCTTTTCAAGCTGGATTGTCTGCAAGAAAATAAATCAACCTTCATGCTGGTCAATCGAAAAGTTTGACCTGGAAGTCATCCCGGGACTGACTCCCCTCAAAAATTGTGCAGAGGCTGCAGACCTTACCCACTCCGTTGACTGAGAAAATTGTGCATACATGTCAGATAGACACCTAGTTCCCATCCCTGAAAATTGCACAGTTTTTCTAGCTAGCCCCCGCGACAGTCGACCTGTTGCTCACCCAGAAAATTCTGTAGTTTTCATGAGAAAGTCATCTGCTGCCTAGCAGTTTGCTCAGCTCAGAAATTGCACAAAGGTGACTAGCAGGCCAGCCTCCTAGCATCAGTGTAGTTTTTCCCACTAGTAGCTCCCCGCAACCGACTGACAGTTCCCCTTAGGAATTGCGCAGTTTTTTCTTCCAAGCTCCAACAACTGACTGCTAGTTCTCCTAAGGAGTTGCACAGTTTTGGCTTCGAGTGACCCAGCAGCTGGCTGCCATTTCCCCTTAAGAATTGCGCAGTTTTGGCTGCCAAGCTCCCACTGCTTACTCATTCTTGAAACTGCACAAACTTTTCCTACCCAACCTTCCCACAACATGGACTGTTCCTCCCAAAAGCTATGCATTTTTGTCCTCTAGCTGAGCCAAACCCCTCGAATAGTCACTGTTGATCCAAATTTCCCATCTCATTTGTACATGCAAAGGACTTTTCACCTCAACTCCTCCCACATAGCCTCAAGAGTTTGTAATATTTTCTTTGAAGAGTAAGTAATGGCTCCAACACCCCACCCACAGGATTAGTGATGTATGGTGTAACGATGTATCTTGAGACTTTCGTTTAACTCAAAAGCCTGCTAATAGGCTAGCACGTTTTAACACATGTCTTGTAACTATTGTAAGACTAATCTTGAACACTTGTAATCATGTTGCTTTAACCTGTGTTTAACAATTGAACTCATTCACTTGTTGTAATACGTATATGTTAATGAAAATGTGTTGTATATGTTGTTAGCGTTGTCTTTCCCATGTTGGTTACCTCCCTGGACATCAGATAGAACTTTCACATAAGACTTGCTATAACAACTATTGCACTTGCGCAGACTCATTCGCTGAGTGTTGTGTGTTATCTTCCCTTGTGTGTTGTGACTACCGCATCCGCGTGGACTGTTCTTCCAAAAGTTGTGCACGTCTTATTGTGCTATGTGTTCCTAACATAATTGGGGCTTCCTCCCAACCAACTTGGGACTCACTCCCACCCTCTCCCTCTATAATGAATGAACCATTGAAAGAAATGACACTAATAACCACCAGGCACATGAACCTCACTTCTTGAAAGACGAAGCATACCACTCTCCTGTGTTGACAAGTAAGAGTTGAGGCAAATATTTAAGATAATGGAAATCGGGCCATAATACCATATGGGACTCCCACACTAAATGATGTGAGGTCTAGTTAGGACTTCATACTGGGTGATACCCTGAATGTTGGTGGGTCCAACACCATCAACATTCTGGTGCTAGAAGGAGGGTCACATAACAAGTTGAGCCCCCACATCTGGGTTGAATCTCTTACCTGATACATAATACACAATTTTTGCTACTAGGGTGTTTCTCTCATTTCTCCCTCAATCAGTTATCAATCCCTGATGAGCTTCTCAATCACTTGTTCTTGTTAAAGTTTGACGGTGATGACAGAATGTCTATAACGGAGCACATTTCTCATTTTCTTCGTTTCTATGAATCTCATAAAATCTATAGTGATAAGCTTGTTTGCGTACTCTTTTTCCTCACCCTTAAAGGTCATGCTAATCAGTGGTGTCATACCCTGTCACCAGCTTCCATCCATTCCCTTCTCACTTTCCTCAAGGAGCTCCATCAAGCCTTCGATGAGTGTGACCACCAAGATATATATGAAAGAATCTCTCGTTTAAACATGAAGCCTGACAAAACAGTTGAGGACTTTGCTACCCGCTTCCTTCACCTATGTCATGAAATTCCTGAACAATTTATGGACCTTGACTTCATGAGCCAAGAGCTGAAATGCTTGGTTCATGTCTCCCCAAAATGGTGAAACTCATGATTTTCCTTCTTCCTCGACTCTTACAGATCACGAGACACCTCTTGTCTTGAAGATGGTGCCCCCTCGTAGTAACCGCAAATCTAATAAATCTGTGCAATGGGTTCCCCCTCATAGTGGTTTCAATGCTGAGAAATTTGTGCAGCATGTTCCCAACCCATCTGCTCAATTGTCTCCTGCCCCAATGGAGGAAATTCTAGAATGGTGCAAAAATCCTATGGCGAAAACTCATCCCTCCATTCCACAAGAGGACATCACCATTCATGACCCAATTCTTGAGTCTAATCTACATCTCTCCCATCTTCCATCATCTATAAGCCACGACTCCTTGCACCATGACTCGCTTGAGCGATATGCTTCACAAGCTAGTGATGAGCCCCAGAAATGGGTAATTATATGGGCTCATTTTGCCTCCTAACTTAGTTTAATCCACCATTCTCATTATTTTATTACATTTTTTTATTATATTTATGCTGATAAAGTGAGTTGGGTTAGTCATTATGCCATGAAGTCTAATGTGTGCTTAATGCAGATTTTTGGTCAATTTTGGAGACAAAGTCAAAGGTTTAATGAACATTTGATAGAAAATATTCGAAGAATACAAGGGAGAGGATTTGTAGGAGGGTTTCACCCTCATTTATGACTTCCTCCTTCGAATCCTCCTTTAGAAAGCTCAGAGCACAAGAAGCCACATCAATGCATCAAAGAGGCAGCCGAGAAAGTAAAAAATAACCGTTGTTTATGTTAAGTCTTGGGAGCCAAGCCTCCTTGATATTAGGGAAGCTATTGGGAGCTCCAATTGTATAAGTAGAGAGGCCTAGGGCCTCATTTGGTTGTTGGATGTTAGTCAAATTTTCACACTATTGTTGCAGCTTTTGCTCAGTTCATTTCGAGCTTACTTTTGTGGACAATTTCATGTAATGTGACTATTATTTTGATAATGAAGATGAAATATTTTTCGAGCCAGCACTGAGTTACCTCAGAGGGCTAAAGCTCTTGGGTTAGGGCCCAACCCAAGCTGCCCAACACCTCTTGTTTTGTATTTATATATTTTGTTGCAGTTTATGAATTAGTTGCCGTTAGATAGGTTTCTTCCTTGGTTATAATAGGTTGCTTTTGGTGATTTACATAGTTGTTTCCATTTCAGTTTGCTGAAGTAGGTTAAATAGTGTTAGGAGAAAGATACAAAAATGCCACTAATAGAGCCTTGACCTCCTTTCCTCCCTTTGGGACCATGCGTTGAGGTCAAGACCCTCTTGCTGCCACAAAAACACAGTTTTGCCTTCTCCATGCAATTTTTGATGTTATAGTTTGATTTAGAGGTTAATGCTTTGCTTCAGATCCATTTTGCCACACTCATTCTTATTTCTGCAATAAATTTCTTTCCATGCTTTCCTTTCCATACAGCATTGTATAGCATTTTATTTTCCTAGTTCAGAATTTAGGTTAACATGAGATACAATTCTGTTTTTTGGTGCAACTAGTTTCTTTGCTTGCTCAGTATCAGAGTTTGATTTGCAGCTCTCTTGTAGTACATCTTTACTCATAATAAGTCAATATATCAGCCATCACCAACTCTCTTTGCTAAATGTTCCACAGGTCATTCACACCCCCTCATAAATCTTCCCTAATTTTCTACACTTTTCTCATAAACTTTCCTCTCATCCCTTGAACGAGTCCAACCATCATTCCCTTCCCTAATCCTCCTTGATGAACCTTAGACACCTTAACACATCCTTCTAGCCTTCAGCTACCTTTTCCAACCATTTTCCCACCTTCAAAACCTCTAAAATAGCCCTCGACATCCTCCTGTAGACCCTCCTATAGATCCCCTACAACCTCTTGTAGAATTTCCTGTAGGTGACTTTTTGAAGTCCGATTGCAAGGAAAGCCTCCAAAAGGTTGCTAGAGGGTCCTAGGACCCCTCCACACCTTCCTACACCTCTACAAATCCCAAAGTCGCACTCATTCTCCACCTAATCGCTGCCACATCAACAAACAAATAAATTACATGCATGACAATTTCACATAAAATACATAAAACCCAAAAATATGTTTTTTTCTCATTTCCTTCTAAAAATTGCTTGAATAGATGTTGTTTACTTCCTATGTAGGTAATGGCATTCATTTTATGGTTTTTCATCTCTCTTTCTACAAAAGTAGGGTTAGTTGGTTAATTAGGGTTTGCTAGGGTTACTTCACATTTCAATCTTCCTTCTCTTTCGGCAAATAGAATAGCCTCTATAGAGTGAGATTTTCTTTCTTTCATCACATATAAAGCTTCTTTTGGAATTCATAGAAGTTGGCTTGAGCTCCTAGTGATCTTGCGCTAGCTGACCAAGTGACAGCCTGCAATGAGAATTAGTACTTGTGCATACAACACTGTCATTTCCAAGTTTGTTACGAACTACTGGGTTGATAAAAGTAAAGTAGGAAGCCCCAAGAGTTGCAGCATTATTGCTGCAATATTGGTGCCCACCACATTTTTGGCACCGTTGCTGTGGAGGCGTCAGAGTATTTTGTGAATACTACGTTTCTTCTATTTTCTACTACAACATTCTGCTAAGTAGTTCATTTCAGCAAAAGTAGAGTAGTTGTTTCTTTCAATTTCTGCATTTCCTTGCTTTCATTTCAATTCTGCAATTTCCATTTCAGCAAAAGTAGATTAGTCCTTTCAATTCTGCAATTTCCGTTTCAGCAAAGGTAGATTATTCCTTTCAATTCTGCAATTTCCATTTCAGCAAAAGTAGATTAGTCCTTTCAATTCTGCAATTTCCATTTCAGCAAAAGTAGATTAGTCCTTTCAATTCTGCAATTTCCATTTCAGCAAAGGTAGATTAGTCATTTCCTTGCTTTCATTTTGATTCTGCAAATTCCTTTCAGCAAGTCCATTTCAGTAGTTGCAATTTGTTTCTTCTATCAATTTTAGTTTTGCAGGTACAAGCAGCAAAAAAAAAAAAAAACAAAAATCACCCAAAAGAGATTTCCTTTCATGCCTTGTAGGAACATAGATAATTCAGGGAAATTCCTACCCAGCACCTCCACCACATCACAAAGCCACCCTTCTCTTTTCTTCGATGGCAAGGATCTAGAAGAACCTTTAAGGGAACAACTAGAGATATTTGAAGAACCTATAGGAGAAGAAGAGGAAGAAAACATCTCTCCTGAGACAATGGTTGAAAACAGAAATGCTAGGGGGAATGGAGAAAGAGTAGAGGGTACCTTTCCCATCCAGGAAACCAACGGGGACACTCAAATGAAAAACATAAGTCCTTCAACCATACCTCATTTCCGTGGATTAACTACAGAAGATCCTAACACCTTCTTGTTTGAGTTTGTTGTTATCTGTCAAATCTATGACTATGCAAAAGATGGGCAAAAGTTGGAACTATTCCCTTCTACCCTCAAGGATGCAGCATTGCACTGGTTCATGGGGTTACCTGGCAAAAGCATCACAACTTGGGCTCAGATGCAGCAAGCCTTCAATAACAAATATCAAGACTACTGTAGGTCAAAAGATACCAAGGAATAAATCTTCTGAATGACCATGCGAAGTGATGAATCTTTGGAAGATTATGAAGAGAGGTTCCAGCTCAGTTATAAAAGGGCCAGATGACTTGACCCCGAATCTCTGAAGTTGGTCCTGCTTAGGGGAATTCTAGAAGACCTTCTAGACACCCTCCATTTGTTGGCTGGGGAAGACATGTACTAACTACCTTGTGAAGACATAAACACTATTTTTAGAAACCATTCTAGGACAACCAGAAAGAGAGGTAGGGGGAGTCAAGCCATAGCCAGTACCTCCTCATCCAGTTCATCCCTCAAAGATGAACATGGAAACATGCTGGAAGACTTCAAGAGTGAGATGTTGCAGACTCTTGCCATGCAAATGGATACCTTGCATATCAACAGGAACCAAGAGGAAGCATAGAGGGCTTTGTCCATTTTTTGTCCTAGGTGCACTAGAAGGCATCCTAGGAACAAATGTCCATTAAACTCTATAGAGGTTTGTTCAGTCTGTGAAGAAGACCATTCTACAAATAAGTGCCCCTTCCTTGCCTGGACTTAAAGCTGTATACCAAGGGGCCGAAGGAGCCACTGAACCACTCTACTTCATGAACCAATAGAGACTGCATGGACCTAGACCATACCAACAAGGAATGCAAGGGACTTCTCAGGCATATTACAACCCCAATCAAGCCACTTCCATACCTTCTTGGGGTCCCCCTGCTCATCCTTCCTAGTCCACCCCTCCTCCTTGGTCATATCCATCTCAATATCATGCCTAACCAGCCTCTCATTCATTTCACTCCTATGCTCAACCACAACCTTAGTGGAATGCATCTCATCAGGGGTGGAGGCCCCAGTACAACTCTCCTCTTGCTCTTTTGCCTCCACCACATGCTCAACTGCAACCATTGCCTCCTGCTCCACCAAGGCAACCCCAAATGTCTACTCAACTGAACTCGAACCTAAACAACATACAAGCTCAACAAGTATATAGTGGGGAACCATCATGCCCAACCTATGCTGTGGAGATTCATGATATTAACCTATGATTTGGGAAGGTTCTCCCAGATAGCCAGCCTCCCCCTCAGGAGGTTGAGGAAGATAAATAGGAAAGTGAACCAAAAGCAAGTCCACCCTTTCCTAAGATACTATCTAGGACAACACAGCCCATCCTAGAAGAAACTGATCTTCTGGGAG